>JARCZZ010027697.1:0-28683 GCA_030323915.1 Brotogeris chrysoptera | reverse complement strand
TTGTATTTCCCTTGTCATTATTATTATTGGTGGTAGCAGTAGTGATTTGTGTTATACCTTAGTTACTGGACTGTTCTGACCTCAACCCGGGGGAGTTACATTCTTTCGATTCTCCTCCCCATCCCCCCCGGGAGTCGGGGGGAAGAAAGACGGGGGAGCGAGTGAGCGAACTGCGTGAGAGGCTTAAGCCACAACACAGCTTTAATTAAATTAATTATACATGGAATAATAGAAAAAAATCAGGAAAAAATTACGTAATAGTAGTAACACAGAAGTATCTTTATAATAAAACCAACACATTTATTTCTAAATATTATAACACAAGGATCTAGTTTTATTTTCAACAATTACTGGGAAGCTTATCTTCGGAAGTGCTAATGTGGCAGAAAATATTTTCAAATACCCCTTAAAAAATTTTGCAGATTTTTTTCTATCCATTTGTCTTTTCACTAAACTTTGAGTTGTGACTATCACTTTAACTTAAATGAAAAAGTACATAACTTCTGTTCAAGCTTTTGGATAAATGACGAAGTGATTACCATTGATTGAAGTAGGTCTTTGATTAAATGCTTAAAATAAACAAATACTCTGTACACGAAGCAGCCTTAGACAAAGAATGAGATCACTTTTCACTATCTCAAACTTGATAATTCTAGCATTTGCCAAGGTGCCTGTGTTCTGTACCTAATCACATTATTCTAATGTGTGTGGGCTTTTCAGTCCTTTCACTTGACATGATCAGCCAGGGATCAGGTTAGGAAAGCTAAAGCTTGACAGGATTAAGTCTGGCCAGGGACATCCAGAACAAGAAGAAAAGCTTTCATAGGTGCATTGGTGATAAGAAAAAGACAAAGGAAAATGCAGTCATTCTCCGAAGGAAATGGGTGAGATGGTCACCCAGGACATGGAGAAGGTCAAGGTACTCAATGACTTCTTTGCCTTGGTCTTCACAGGCAAGATCTCCAGTCACACTGCCCAAATTGCAGAAATCAAAGGCAAGGACTAGGAGAAAGAGGAACTGCCTGCTGCAGGAAATCGAAGTCAAGAACATCTAAGGAACCTGAAGATGCAGAAGTCTGACAGTGAGGCTGGATGGTGTATAGTTCCCTGGCTCATCCATTTTCCCCTTCTTGAAAATGGGGGTTATATTTCCCTATGCTAAGGCACATGTACAATAAGGAGGTGATTGGTGACAGCCAACATGGCTTCACTAAGGGGAAATCATGCCTGACAAATTTGTGGCTTTCTGTAACAGAGTTGCAGCCTTAGTGGGTAAGTGAAGAGCGACTGATATCATCTGCCTGGAATTCTGCAGGGCTTTTGACACTGTCCCACATGACATCCTTGTTTCTAAACTGTAGAGGCATGAATTTGATGGATGGACCACTCAACGGATAAGGAACTGGCTGGATGGTCACACTCAAAGAGTTACGGTTCATGGCTGAACGTTCAAGTGGAGACAAGTGATGAGTGGTGTTTCCCCAGGGTCAGTAATGCAAGAGGTGCTGTTCAACATCTTTGTTGGTTATGTGGACAGTGGGACTGATGCAGCCTCAGTGAGTTTGCTGATGACACCAAGCTGTGTAGTGTGGTTGACACGCTGGAGGGAAGGGATGGGATCCAGAGGGTCCTTGACACACTTGGCAGGTGTGCCAATGCCAGCCTCATTAAGTTCAACAAAGAGAAGTGCAAGCTCCTGCCCCTGGTTTAGGACAATCCCAAGCACAATTGGATTGAGAGCAGCCCTGAGGAGAAAGACTTGGGGTGTTGGTCGATGAGAAACTCAATATGAACCAGCTTCAGTGTGTGTTTGTAGCACGGAAAGTCAACAGTATGCCCGGCTGCTTCAACAGGAACATGGCCAGCAGGTCAATGGAGGTGATTCCCCTTTTCTAGTCCTCTCTGGAGTACTGTGGTCAGCTCTGGGGCCCCGAACATAAGAAGGATGTGGACCTGTTGAAGTGAGTCCAGAGGAGGGCCACAAAGATGACCAGAGGGCCGGAGCACCTCTGCTATGAAGAGAGGCTGAGAGAGTTGGGCTTGTTCAGCCTGAAGAAGACTCAGGGGAGACCTTAGAGCAGACTGCCGTGGTTTAAGCCGAGCCCATAACTCAGAACCATGTATCTGCTCACTCACTCCTCTCTCCTTCCTCCCCCTGCTCTCGGAGGGATGGGGAGGAGAATCGAAAGAATGCAACTCCCATGGGTTGAGATAAGAACAGTCCAGTAACTAAAGTATAACACAAATCATTGCTGCTGCCATGAATAATAATAATGATAAGGGAAATAACAAGGGAAGAGAATACAACTGCTCACCAGCCTCCGACAAATACCTAGCTTGACCCAAGCAGTGATCTAGGCCTTCTGGGTAATTGCCCCCAGTTTATATACTGGGCATAATGTGCTTTGGTATGGAATACCCCTTTGGCTAGTTTGGGTCAGGTGTCCTGTCTCTGGTTCCTCTCGGCTGCCCCTCCTCCCTGGCAGAGCATGAGACTGAGAAAGTCCTTGGTCAGAGTAAACATTACAGAGCAACGACTAAAAACTTCGGTGTAACCAGCTTTGTTCCCAGGCTGAAAGTGAAAAACACAGCATTGCACTAGCTACTAAGAAGCAGAAAAATGACTGCTATAGCTGAACCCGGGACACAGACTTCCAGTACCTAAGGGTATCTGCATGAAAGCTGCAGTGGAACTCTTTGCAAGCGTATGTAGTAGTCAGACAAAAGGGAATGGACAAGAGTAGATTTAGATGAGATCTTATGAAAAAGTTCATCACTATGAGGGTGGTGAGGCACTGGAACATGCTGTCCAGAGAAGACATGGATGCCAGATCCGTGCAAGTGTTCAAGGACAGGTTGGATGGGGCTTTGAGCTACCTGGTCAAATGGCAGGGGGGTTCAACTAGATGATCTTTAAGGTCCCTTCCAACCAAAACCATTCTATGACTCTATGATTCCATGACTTGTAATGGTTTCATTATACAATTTAACAGGTTATTTCCCCAGCTATACTAAAATAGATTTTGATGCAGTTCAGACAAGGCACCAGTGAAGATCTACATGTCTTCTTTCTGCCTTTTTTGTGCAACTGATTTCCACCAGCTTTTAAAAACTCCTTATTGTCCATTAGTGCAGAAGAGATCAGCCTGAGCACAGAACTTTTTCACATCTCTTGCTCACGTAACAGTATTCCTCTCAGGTTATAAAACAGTTCTGAGGAGATTGCTGAGAAGTCAGCTCAACTTATAACTTTGGATTAAGGAGACAAAGTAGTATATTTGTATGTGGGTCAGATCACATAAACAGCCAAAGCCTGTGTTTGCTTTTTTATTTAAAGTAATGACATTCTGCCAACTTCCTAAAGTTTTATGATGTATGAGGATGATGTATTACAGGGATTCTCAAACTGGACAGGGTTTTTGCTATCACCATAGAAATGACAGTATTACACACAGCAATCACACAAGTTCCTGATTCTCTGCTGGGCCCCGGTCAAGCACAGCAGAAGGCAATCCCCACCTTTCTCTCTCATGATCTTAACAAGTCCAGGTTGCTTGCTGCACTCCCTACATTCAGAAGAGAACTATAAAAGGCTCCTTGTGGTCCTGAAATTTTGGAACCTACAAGTGTACCTCAACCCCAATCTGCAATCTGAAAAATGCAGTCAAGTAAGGCTTTCTCCTTCACAAACAGTATGTGTTGCCAAGTTGCATGAACTTTAGAACAAATGAAAAATAACCAGTGTTGTTTGTTTTCTCTGTTTGTAGGCACACATTTAAGGCAGCCAGGAATAGACTCTCTCCACTGCCTCTCCACATAGGGTTAGAAGTTTGCTAAGTGCTGGTTTATGATTCTGTAGTTTAGTATCTGCATTAATTTTTGTATCATACACTGGGAACTCTTAGTCTAGAACAAAAATATTAAGGTAGTCAAAATTAATTTGGGTGATCTATAAGAAAGAATTTACTGCAGCAGCTTATATTGCTGCCTGTTTAGTTCTATTTTTAGGTGTTGAGATCTTCTTAGGTATGTGGATTAAGCTACAGGATCCTTGAATGGCAGAAATCTGAAAGGACTGTGCTCAAGATACCACAGTGAGAGCAATCATTACAAATGAGCTTGACTGGCTGAAGTCATAAGACAGTGGAAAAAAGACCAATATCTAGAACTGAATATGAGTTTAAAACATTGGATGGAAGGAGGAATTTTTTGAGTACTTCTTCCATGTGTGCAAAAAGAACAAATATCTTAATAAACGGGAAGATGTTTTTAAGGGAAATCTGAACTGTAATACATAAAAAGCAGAAGTTATGCCTGTGGGGCTTTTAGTGCAAGTTCTTAATTTACTAGTATCTAGTAATTAAATATTTTAATGTGGCATGGAGGAATAAGTACATCGGGAAACACCGCATGAATGAAAATGTGTAGGCTTCTGCAAACGGCTGTTGAAATCTCAGTGCAAAATGAATATTAAAATGAAAGTTGTAAGTTTACAGGGAATGAAATATCTTGTCAACTTTATGAGAAAGAGCTTCCTAAAAATAAAGAGCTTTGAAAAGTTAAGAGGCATGGTATCTAGCAAGCTGCTATTTTGCAGCATGTGCAGGAATTTTCAAAGGAGTCCATGAAGGCAATAATGCTCAGTCTAGGATTAAACATTTGAAGTGCTTTTTCCTCCATTTGGAACAGTATTCATGCATGTATACTGCAGGGTAAATCACATTTGTGCTGATTTTGGTGGGGGTAGAGGCAATTTTCTTCATGGTAGCTATGTTTCAGATTTCTGCTGAAAATAGTGTTGATCACACAGGGGTATTTTTGCTATTGCTAGGCAGTGCTTACTTAGTGTACTTCAGCTCCTCACATCCCCTACAAGCAAGCAGGCTGGAGGTGCACAAGAAGCCAGGGGGGGACACAGCCAGGACAGCTGACCACACACCAAATGGTGTCCTGCTCACCATATATAGCAGGGGGAGGAAGAAGGAAGGGAGATGTTCAGAGTGATGTTATTTGTCTACCCAAGTCACCATTACACATGATGGAGCGAAGCTTTCCTGGAGATGGCTGAATACCTGCCTGCTCATGGGAAGTGGTGAATGAATTCCTGGTTTTGCTTTGACTTTGTGCACAGCTTTTGCTTCACTTACTGACCCACAAGTTTTCTCACTTTTACTCTCCTGATTCTCTCCCCCATCCCACTAGGAGGTGAGCAGCTCTGTGGGGCTTAGTTGCCAGCTGGGGTTAAACCACATTATAAAATCAAAGCCACCACATTGATTTCTTGTTTTATGTACCTGACATTCAGCATGGCTTATCTGTGTTGTTCGCAATGATTAAGAGTAGAAACACATTTTACATGTAGCAGTTACCCACTTCATCACCGCAGCCTTCTCAGCACCCCAGAGATGGACTTTTTGTTTAAAAATCTGAGATGTGGAAGACGTCTTTCAATTGTGCCATATGTTCTTCACCTAAATCCTAGAATTACAGGGTTTTAACTAATCTGCTGAGCTGAACTAAAGGCCAAGGAATTGATTTTTTTTTAAAAAAAATCAGAAACCATAACTTGACTGGAAAAATACCCTCCAGCTTTAATATATAAAAATAAGTCTCCACTTGTTACATTACGACTGCCTGTTTAGAAATGGTTGAGAAAAGCATGAGAGTATTACTGAGAAGGAGTCCATTTCTGAATAAAGTTGACAGAAAATTTGTCAACAGATTCTACAAATCTGGAATTGTAGTAATGCAACACTTGTTTTTCTGCTTAATTTCTTGTAAAAGTGGATTGCTTAGGTACCTCCCAGGATACTGCAATACTAATTGGAATTAAGTATATGCTTACTCTTTGATGAAACCATCTGTTACAGAGGAAAAACTTTAATGCAAAACAACACAAACCTGTCTGCATTGTTCCTACAAGTTCCCACAAGGTCCTACAACTGGGAAGGGCAATCCCAAGTACAACTACAGGTTGGGCAGACAAGTGATTCAGAGCAGCCCTGGTTCTCCCAGGACTCAGGGATGCTGGTTGATGAGAAACATAACATGACCCGGTTTCAGTGTATGCTCACAGCTCAGATATCAAACGTGTGCAAGGCTGCATAAAAAGGAGTGTGACCAACAAATCAAAGAAGATGATCCTGCCCCTCTATTTTGCTCTCATGAGACCCCACCTGCAGTACTGTGTACAGTTCTGATGTCTTCAACAAAAGGAGGACATGGAGCTGTTGGAGCATGTCCAGAGGAGGGCCATGAGGATGATCAGGGCCTGGAGCACCTCCTGTATGAAGACAGGATGAGAAAGTTGGGGCTGTTCAGCCTGGAGAAGAGAAGCTTCATGAAGAACTCACAGCAGCGTTCCGGTATGTGAAGGAGGCCTACAAAGATGTCAGAGACAGACCCTTCATCAAGGAATGTAGCGACAGGACAAGAGGTAATGGGTTAAAATTTAAAAAAGGGAGTCTTAGGTTAGATATAAGGAAGAAGTTCTTTACTCTGAGAGTGGTGAGGCACTGGAACAGGTTGCCCAGGGAATGTGGCGCTACCCCATCGCTGGAACTGTACAAGCCAGCTTGGACAGGGCTTTCAGCAACCTCGTCTAGTGGGAGGTTGTCACTGCTTTGGTGGCCATGCCCCGAGCACAGCAGGGCTCCCTCCTGTGACGTTGTGCAACAGACTGCCAGTGGCACCTCAGTAGGACCAAGACTCCGGTTGCAGCCTGACCCTGGCAGGGCCTTCTCCTTCTGCACCATGAGCAGCCAGGGGCTGCTCAGCTGAGGGCAGCGCTGCCTGTGCTCTCAGCCTGGAGGAGTCCAGCAGAGCCCTTACCCCTATGGCCGAGGGAACCTCCCTCAGCCAGGGCTTAGGCACTCCTGCAAGCCATGCTCCCTCCCAGGGACTCCTGTGGGCAGAGGACATCAGCCAAAGCCTCGGCAGTGTCCAAGGCCAGGTTGAACATGGCCTTGAGCAGCCTGGTCTAGTGGGACATGTGCCTGCCCACCATCTTAAGGTCCTTTCCAACCCTGACCATACCATTCTATGAAATCCTTGCAGTCATCCCTGCTCTGCTCGTCCTGTTCGCAAAATCACAGAATCATTTAGATTGGAAAAGACCCTCATGATTGCCTCAAGGCAATTATCAGTATGTTTAAGTAACAAGATTACCTTTAAATATAAGCATATCTTTTTTAATGGGAGTATCATGGCATAGGTTACCCATGGAGATTTTATGGCAAAAGTAATTAAATTTCAACTGACAGTAGGAAATATATGTAGGAAAAGAAGACTGAGTGAATGACTTGTGTGAAGTCTCTTGTGTCTGTATGAATTCTTTGTCCTGGAAAGATTTCTATAAAGCTCTGGAAAGATGCAAACTTTCCTTAAAAAAATTATTTGGACAATCAATGCTTAACTCTGTCAGAAGCTCCACGTTATACTTTCCATCCTTCCCTCTGTATTTATTATCACTGTAGAAACAAAGAGAAAAAGCTGTTAATAAACTTTATAACTATTTTTAAGTTTTCGAATGTAAAAAAACCCCAATCTATCCTTAAACCTTAGATCCTCAGTATATTAAATGCTATCTTCCCTAACCAGAGAACTGCAAGATGGGTAATAAGCATTGCTGAGAAACAACCAAACGTGAGCAGTCCGGCACAGAAGGGTACCGGCGTTCTGGAGACTAGCGCAAACGACTGAGCACAGCGGTGTTTCCAGACGCGCCCGCCTTTTCTCCACAAGGGTCTAAGCCGCGCCCGGGCACAGGGCAGACTTTATACGCCGTTCCCACTTTAACCAGCTACCTTTGCCCCTGCTGAGGAAAGCAGCGAAGAGCAGCATCTCACCGAGACTTAAGGACAGGGAGACGAGCAGCTGCGGCGGGAAGACTCACCGTGCCCCTCCTCTGAAAACGGCCCTCGGAGTTGTGTGTGGGGGGACACCAGCGAACCGACCTACTGCACGAACCAGCCTAGTGCGGTCCCCCACCCCAAAACGAGCCACAGCTTTCCCCTTTCCCCCTACCGCGCACCGCTCCGGGCGCGGAGTGACCGCTCTCCAGGTGTCACCCAGCAGCCACGCCGCCACGCCCGCCCCCCCCCTTCTCTTACTGGTTACCTCCCGTGCCCACCAGCAAGCTCTACCCACTCCCGAGGCCCAGGGTGCGCTTCTCGCCTTCTGATTGGCCAGAGCTCCCTGTCAATCTCTAGCGCGAAGGGCGGGAGGCGGCGGTGGTTCCCGGCCTGATGCTCCCTCTCTCCTCCCTCGGGAAGGCCCCGCCCACTCACGCCCTTTATCAGCCGGGCTGCAGCTGCGGTTCCCCGCTGCTTTGGTGCTGCCGTTCGAGTGCCCCTTGGCCGGCTGGACCCGTCTCTGTCCTCCGACGTCTGCGCTGGGAGAGGTGCCCACTCTGGTGGCCGGACTCAGAGGCCGCCGAACCTCTTCCAGCCGCACGGTGCAGCCGGCTCCTCTCTCCGCCAAAGCGGTCCTGGTAGGTAGCTGTCCTGGGTCGCCTTTCAGAGAGCCGTCGGTCGCGGCGGCCGCAGCAACCCCTTCAGCTGAAGCCTTTTAACTGGGTCCCTTTCCCCTCTCTCCGGTAGCCCGGGGGGCAGAGCCTCGTGTGTGCGGTGTGTGCGGTGTGTGCGGGTGCGCAGGTGGCGGTCGGAAGGGCTGGAGGGGTGGAGAGAGCGGCGCCGGCTGTCCCGGAGCCAGCGCGGGTCCTCGCTGCTCCCGCTCCTTTAGGCGGTAGGGCGCCAGGTGAGCCGGTCGGGAGCATCGCCTCAGCGTGAGCCGTGACTCTGGCGGCGCCGGGCGGGGTGACAGCTCTCTGCGGGCGGTGGAACGTCTCTCCGCGTTCCTGTCGCTTCTCTCCTGGGTGGCAAAAGTTGTTGCCTGGAGGCTTCGGTTGCCCTCCCCGGCGGGAGCGTTGATAGCGGCGGGTTCGGGTTCCGGGCTGAACGCCGGTTTCGTCGCTGCTGGCGGTGGTTAGTTCCACCGAGCAGTTAGTGGTGGTGTAGGAGCAAAGTAAGTTCGTTTCACGGTTCTGCAGAATCAAGGTTCCTCGAGTGCATTTGTACTGGCTTGGTCAGCAGATTAGAGGCAAACTAAGCTGCCAGTACTTTTTTATCTAAGTGTTATTTACAACAGCACTCTGAATATATGTTGGTTTTAAGTTTGATTCATTAAAAATCTCAAGAGTGTTGTTTCAGGTGATTAGCAATGAAACTTTTATAAAGGCTATTTTCGGGCTTCCCTGTTGACTTTGCTGGCAAAACCTTAATGGATCTTAAAGTGATGTGATGTTTGTAAAGGGAGCTGAAATATAATCGAAGTTCTTTTTCTTATACACATTTTGTATGGAAGATCTTTTGTAAATACTTATTTGGTTACAAATGTACACTGTGCAAAGTTATCCTTTATTTTGCATGTTCTTAAGCGTGATCAGAAGTGAGGCACACTGTTACGTGTATTAGGTGATGCTACCTGCATTATGACTACTTGCAGGGGTAAACAATTTATCTGCCGAGTACACTCACACCTTTTCTGAACACTAATGAATGCCTGGCAGGTGTATTTAATCCTGAACAGCGTTGGAATGTTAAAATCCAAAATGGGAGTAATGTGATTTTTCCTTTCAGAGGGAAAAGATGAGATTGAGGTTTCTTTGTTAACTGTATTTCGGGAGATGCCTTCTGCTGACCTAAACATCCTTTTGTCAGTTTCTGTTGAATGGAGAAGTTTCAACAGGTGAAACAGTATTTGCAGTGGAAGTAAGAGGTATTTTATTGTGCTGGCCTGAAATAGAGGAGTTATTTGGCCAACAGCAGACAAATTCATCAGCTGAGAATGACTTTCAGCTAATGAAATGAATCTTTTTGTCTTGAACTGTACTGTTATAAGCAAGTGCTTATAAAATGTAAATTGATTTCAGAATCTGGAATACCAGATACGTTGTGTATCCTGTAGTGCTTTTTCCTGTGTGATAGAGATAAAGGTATTCAAGGTTAATTTGAAGATTCAACCTGTTTGGAAGACCTGTAGGCCTTGTCTTAATGTTTTTTTGAAGATGTTATTCTCTTAAAAGTCACTGAACCTGCAAACAACGTTTCCTCATCCAGGCTACTCAGGTACAACCAACAAGATTGAATTTACTTTTTGTGGTAGTTTTTCACTTTTTAATAGCCTTGTAACTAGATTAAATGCATTTTTAAAGCTGATCCAGCATACCAAAATTTAGTGTCTCAGTTGCATCTGCAAAGTGTCCCCTATGATAATAGGATTGTGTACGCTTCAGTTGTGACTATACCAAGTTGTTTCTATGATTAGAAGTATCAAAGTTACATGTATTTGTAACATTTTTACTTTTGTCTTAAAATTGTGTTTTAATAAAATTTTAGGGAGTCTCCTGGTGTCAAAGTCATAATTAAACAATATATTAAATATGAAGAATAGGGAAGTGGCAGTAGTTCTTTTTTTCCAGTATCTTGTAATTACATAAAAAATCGACTATCTGAAAAACAGGGTACTGATAGCTATATTAATTAAGTTTTTGGGTTTTTTTAAGAAGTTATACCAGCTAATAATTTTTTTCAGTCTGTTGCAGACAAAACATATAGCTACTTCTTTAGATTTTTCTTTTTGCTTTTAACTGATTGCTTTGGAATGGCATATGCAAAAAATAATAATGCCGTTAAAGGCACACAGAAAACACCGGAAGAATGGAGCTGTAAACGAGTTTGGGTTGCTGCTGACTTACAGTTTCACTGATTCAACTGGAAACTAATAGCATGAGTTTTCAGTCAGTCCTGTGTACCCCACCTGCAGCTGTTTGAGCAAAAGAGCTGTCACAGTGCTTAGGGGAAGAGTGGGATAATGCGTTTTCAGAAGACTGTGGTTATGTGATCTTAAACTGAATGTGCTATCTAGAGGTTATTTATCAATGAAAAAGGGATGGTATACTCCCAGGGAGCAGCTATAAGAGGTGGCAAAAGTGTAAGAAATGCATGTTTTTTGCTTTGCTTCTGGACCTTTAACATTCTTTGAGACTTCTATATAATTATTTTATCTGAGCTATTAGAAGGTAAAAGAAGTAACTTTTCTAATTGTTGTATATTTTCTGGCAATCCTTTATTTGATGATTTTTTTTTTTATGCAGACATTTTAATGCTTCCTCAGTGCTGCTGCAGAACCAATGCAGAGAAGTTAAGCTTGCTGCTCTCGAGCTTCTTTTCTGAGTGCAGTTCTGTGAGGCCTTCTAGACATTCACTGGGGCTCTAGGGTTTTAAGAAGCCACAGCTGAAATAGTGCAGTGGAGAAAAATGTGTGTATTTAAGCTACACAGTTATAAATGAAAGCAAATAACGAAGAAAGTAGTTACAAGCAAGGCTGATGAGCACAGATAAAGCAGTGACTGAAACATCTGTCCTTCCTTGTCACCTTTGGTAAGCCACTTATAATTTCATGTCTACTGCACATGGAGAATGTAGAAGAGGAAACATTACATACCAGTCTATGCTATAGAATTGGTTTGCACTTTGGTTACTTAGAGTGCTTTTCGAAGTAGTACTTTCAAAGGGAATTCTGAAACTCTTAGTAAGTAATACTCGGCTTTGTTAAAAAAATATAGGTCAATTTATTTTGATCAGATTTAGCTCACCTGTGTATTTAGTTCTAGGGTTCAATAGGTATGTTCATTACCTTAAATGAATGAGTAGGTGGATTCTTTCTAAGAGGTGCAGAGAATATTTGTGAATATTATACATGCAACACTTCCAGAATATTACAGATCTGTGTTTATTAGTGCATTTTCCTAATGTACTTATTGAACTGCCCTTTTTGAAATATCCTTTATCTGTTGCACAAAGTTACACATTTGAGCACATTTCATGGTACGCTGTTCCCATTTCACATTTACCTTTCATCCACTCTTGTCTCCCTTGTTTATTCCTCTAGCTGTTTTTGAGTACATCTACATGTGAAAAAAAAAAAGCTCAGCATACAATTTAGGAAATCTTTTTAGTACAAGATAGATAATATCCGCTTTTGGCTTTTTGGCTGTTCAGAGAGGGGTATTTTATTAAAAATTTCTGTACCCAAGTACGAAAAGTAAGTAATTTCTTAAACCAAGATTAATTACCAAGTAATTTCTGAACCAAGTAAGTATGGAAAGATGACAATTGATGACAATTTTTTTTTTTTTGCTATTTGTGTGCCTAGTACCTTATTGCTGCCTTGTGCAGTGTAGTCAGGAATGGGAGAAGACACATTGATCAGTTAGAACTGTCTTTGCAAAAAGCATTTGCTCAGATAACTGTAGATCATAGACCATAACAGACACACAAATAAGATTTACATATTTCTGGTAGGTTTATTAATGTCACTTCATGTAAAACATCACTAATGTAATTACAACAGTGCTTTCCTATGCTTTGTGGTCGTCTATGTAAGCTTACTGGCCTGTTTAACTTTTAACAGACCAAGACTTTTAAAATAACTATTCTACTTAGCTAAAATCTGTTAGTAATTTAATATGATTTTTCTAGAAAGGATTTTTTTTTTCCCCAGATTGAATGGATATAATTGCATGTGTTGGAATTTATACTCTTCATCAATCACATGCTGAATTATTTTTGATTAAGGCAGGATGTAGAAAAAAACAGTGAGGTTAATGTCCTCTTCAGTAGTATGAAAATACAGAGATGTTTTGTGACAAGCAGGGCCTGGTTTCCAGTTTAAAGTATGTGGTTTGTCACACTTTCTTGTAGTCTCTGTATTTATTCATTGAAGTCCCATGCTCTTCATTCAGTAAACCATGTAGAATAAGAGAAAGCAAATGGAGCAGTTTCAAACAGAGGCATAGTTAGTGCTACTGTTGGTGGCAGTTAGGCTATGGAGGTGAGGTCATTGTGAACAAGTGCTGTCTTTTCAGGGATGCACTAAACCTACTGTGAAACAGCAGTCATTGCAATGACATTGCAGGCTACTGGTGAGGTCATGCTCACTACAAACAGGTATTTCTACCCCTACGTTATTCCTGGCTGTTCAGTTTTGTGCCCCCATTCCTGCTTTGCATGTGTCTTGTGTATCTTCCACTGAGTTGATTCAGCTTCTGCTCAGAAGCAAGTTACTGTTGAGCGTGTGAATGTTCTACTAGGTTAGTGAGTCTTATTTCTCTAGGGGCTGGTCTGAAATAGAGCAGCAGGTACCTGTGGCCAGATGCAGCAGCAGAAAGCCATAATGCTGACCCCATTATATTGTCTGATTGCAGGGGGGGTCGGAGCTAGATGATCTTAAGGTCCTTTCGAACCCTAAACATTTTATGATTTTTCAAAACAAAATTTCAGTCTTAGATTGTATTATAGCTTTAAAACTGTTCTTTTGGTTCAGTTTATCTTTGGGTTTGAGGTGCTAATTTGCCAGTAAATGTTCATCTGTTATGTTTGGAGGGCTGAAGGGGCTGTATTTTTTCATATTTCATACTATTGTGTACTTCAGAAGTATGGGATTCTTGGCAAGGCACCTTTGTGATGCTGGAACTTGTGATTTATTCCAGGGTGGGAGGGATGCACCCTTGCAGCCTAGAAGAAAGTACATTTTACAATTCTTACAATTTTAAAATTGTATAATTGCGCATAGAAAAATCTTGAGTTCCTTTCTGTACTTAAGGAACTAAAAATTTTCCAATTTAGATTGCTATATTTTAATGTGAGACTTTTCATGTTTGAGCAGATTTTTTTTAATTTTTTTTTTAATGTAAGGATATGGAACAGTCTTATATATATCAGTGTTGCTTTAGAGGAGTTCCACTATCTTAATTTTAAGTAGCAATTAATTTCATGCATTATTGATGTAACATTAAATTTAGATAATGTCCATTTAAATACAAATACCTTAAATTCTGGAGTAATCTTGAGAAGAAGTGATATTATAGAGGTTTCAGTCAGGGACAGGGTTGCTTTAAGGACATGGGAGATATTTTTCACTCTAAATTTGACCATTGCTGTTACCTTACTTGTGTGTTGCTGACACTGGCTTTTGAAAACAAACAAGTTCAGTGTAAGTGTTCTTCTGTTCTCTTTCTGTGGAAGATTGCCTCAAGCAATCGCTACTCATTAATTTCTTAAAGCATTCCAGGAGCAAGTTGCTTAATGTATTATGTTATGAAAATTTTTATTTCTGTTTAATATTTGCTGCCAGTAGGCTGAGGCATCTGTAAATCATGGAGTGATGAAACTAGAATCTACAGATAAACAGGCAGAGAAGAATTTTACCAGCAGGAAGATAGAATGGCCAAAGGACTGAGAAGTAACTGTCTTTGCCTTCCAGAAATGCTCTTTTAATGTTGGCTTTTAATTTTCTGATTTTGAGCTCTATGTAAAATCTGTTCATTGTCCGTGGAATTTTCTCTGGGGGAAAAGAAGAAAAAAAGTATTTTTTAGGGAAATAAGTTTTTTATCTGCAGTTCTTTCATCTACTGCCTATACAAACGTGGAACACATTGGGCAGTGTTAACCAAGCTTAGATTTGTATTCTCTGAAGATATGTACCTATAAGCTTCCTAAAACTGAATTTAGGTAGTAGTAAGTACTTGTAACTATCCACAGTGAAGGATGGATATTACCTGTTCTGTGGTAGCTTGAGAGCTGTTCAGCTTCCAACTCGTGATACTGGGCAAACTATAGTGCATTTCTGCTGTTTGCTGAAAGTGAAAGTGAGTTTTATTGTGGGGAGAAAAGAGGGGTTTTGCAAAAAAGAATGGTCAAGATGTAACACAGGAAGGAGATTCTGTGGAAACATGGAAGATGCCCAACAGGCTGAAGTTACTGCAGTGAAGCTCTGTGGGTGTTGAACGCTAATCTGTGGAGAGCTAAGATGTGCTAACATTGTTGCTTTTGAGGAATGATTTTCTTACTCTATTTCAGTCTCCCTAAGTAGCAAATTAAGAGTTTAAGTACACAGTGCCCTCATCAGGACAGAGACATTTTCTCGCTTTAGTGCATGGAAATTTTGTTTTAAAGTTGGTGTAACTAGCTAATTTCCATCAGACCCCGACAAAACTGGTGTCAGTAGAATACAGGTGGTTTTGTTCTTGGGACTTTTTAATTTACACCAGATATTTTCATGTTGAGTATTGTTTGGTTTTGTAGAAAGCTTTGCTAGACTTTTTTTTCCTCCCTCCCCCCTGGTTTCATAGTGATTCAGGAGCAGTTGAGGGGACAAGTAGATTTTGATAAGATCAGGATGAGGAAGAGCAGAGGTACAAAAGCATATTTTCAGTAGTTCTGTGTTAAAGCTTCTGAAATT
This sequence comes from Brotogeris chrysoptera, assembly GCA_030323915.1. Lineage (NCBI taxonomy): Eukaryota > Metazoa > Chordata > Aves > Psittaciformes > Psittacidae > Brotogeris > Brotogeris chrysoptera. The sequence goes on along the minus strand of JARCZZ010027697.1, from coordinate 13,380 downwards.
TCAGTATGTACCTCTATAGAGGTCTGGCCTCATAAAAAAGAATAATATTGAATACTGCTGGTATTACTATGACACTTTCATAGAATCATAGAATAGTTAGGGTTGGAAAGGACCTTAAGAATATCTAGTTCCACACCCCCTTCCATGGGCAAGAACTCCTCACACTAAACCATGTTACCCAAGGCTCTGTCCAACCTGGCCTTGAACACCTTCAGGGATGGAGCATTCACAACTTCCCTGGGCAGCCCATTCCGGTGCCTTGCCACTCTTACAGGAAAGAACTTCCTCCTTATATCCAGTCTAAATTTCCCCTATTTAAGTTTTGATCTGTCACCCCTTGTCCTATTGCTACAGTCTGTAATGAAGAGTCCCTCCCCAGCATCTCTATAGGTCCCCTTCAGACTCTGGAAGGCTGCTGTGAGGTCTCCATGTAGCCTTCTTTTCTCCAGACTCAACAATCCCAACTTTCTCATCCTGTCTTCATACGGGAGGTGCTCCAGTCCACTCATCATCCCCGTGGCCCTCCTCTGGGCTTTTTCCAACAGTTCCATGTCCTTATTATGTTGAGGACACCAGAACTGCACACAATACTCCAAGTGAGGTCTCACAAGGGCAGAATAGAGGGGCGCGATCACCTCCCTCAACCTGCTGGTCGCACTCCTTTTGATGCAGCCCAGGATATGGTTGGCTTTCTGGGCTGGAAGCACACATTGCTGGCTCATGTTCATTTTCTCATCAGCCAGCACCGCCAAGGCTTGCTTGTGTAAATTTTCATTCATGAATAAATTATGTGGACTTGCCTTTTTAATTATGCTGCTTTTTTTGTGTGAAATCTCATTTATGAGTGTGTGTGGACTGAGGGTGTGCGCATGTAGAATCACATTCAATGCGTGAAACTTAATGTTGTATGGGGAGAATTTTTCAAATCTGTAAATGTGAGCAAATAGGGTTTTTTTACAAAAATTGATCATTTTTGGGAATGCTGATAATCTCATTTGCATGTCTAAATTCATAAATTCTGTTCTTTTGCTTAGCAAAACTGTGCTAATCTAAAATGCTTAGCAAATCTGAAATGGGTTAATATTATAGAAGGCTTGAAGGGTGAGAAAATCCTGACTATGTACGAAAGTGGTAGGAGCCTGGGTGATATTTTTTTTTTTAAATGCCTTCTGCTTACACCAGAGGTGTTTCTTTACTGTCTTTCCTTTTGTTTCATGAATATTTTCTTTTCCTTCATTTTCTTCTGCTACTGTATGCTTTTTCTGAAACTAGAGAAAAATGTTGGTATACTGATCCTGGCAGTGGTATGGGATCTTGTAGTTAATGTGACCGCTACTTAAGGGAGCAGTTATAGTTGAATGTTTCATATAACTTTGTCACTTCCAGACAATGGAATATTTTGTTTAGCACATTTAATGTTGTCCTAATAGTTTTATTTAAAAGTAAATCTGGAACATGAAAGAGGAATGAAGTAGCTACTAAGTTTTTTTTAAAGGTGACTTGCACATTAGAATGTTAAGGTCAAGATATATAAACGTGCACATAATTACAGTGGTGGTGCTGCTGCAGGCGTAGTCATTTCAGAGATGTATTAATAAGGTGCTTAAATGAGTTAGTATTTTATCCTTACTTATATTGGGTTCTAGAAAATCTTCATCACACATCAGCCGAGTAGAGTTCTTATGTGGCATATGATCTGGTAGTGTTAACTGGGACATTTTCAGCTGATATCCAGAGAAAAGTGTAGATAGACAGCTCTAGAACACAAAGATACCTAAAATGTTACCTAGGTGATGCTGCTTCCTGTGTGCCAATATTAGATTTTGAATTTTAGCAGCCTTCCATTTTCTAGCAATAATCAGACTTTGACTGTAAATGAGACTTTGAAGGGAATGTTAAAATTAAAGCTCTTTCTATGATTATAGGTAGGTAAAAAAACCTTGGTTTTGTGTAAATTAGTATCTTGCTGGCAAAGCTTCAGTGTCTTCTTGACTGCTAGGGTTCTTCTGGACAAGCATGAACAAAGAGCAGCTAATAATGATTTGGATAAATACTAAATAATGCATCCTTGAGTTTCCAGCTTGGCTGCATGAGCTGAAATAGTGTTACTTGGGAAGCTTTTCCAGTGATAATAGACTTTCTTTGGTTTACAAGTGCTTTTTGAAGTCACTACTGCCTTAATGCTGCTACTGGATTTCCCATGTCCTTTGTCCTCATGTTGCCTGTTTGCTAGTCCATGTTGCTGATGACTTACTTCTCAGCACCCTCAGAACCCAGCCTGTTATAGCAAAGTTTTCTGCTCAGTGAGCTACATGCCATGCTCAGGTGACAGTTAAATACGAAGACCAAAATGGGAAATCTGAAATAAATGAGAAAATGAGGACTGTGTTATGCTTCTATGATGAGGTTATGTGTTACAAGAATACAGTTTTAAATTCATTTGACATGTGATATTGTATATGTGCTTTCAGGTAACCTAAGGAAAGCTTAAGAGCTAAGAACCCTATTAGCTCTGAAATTGGATTTGTATTTCCTCAGGCTTGCCTACCCACCCAGTCCCCTCTGTAGTCCTTGTGTTCTGTTGTGGAGCCCATTGGTATGAACTGTTAGAGCCTTTCAGTATTTGGTGTTCTGAAGATTTTGGTGTGTGGAAGATAGTGACAGTTTGGCATTCGACTGCTCCTGAGGTTACCAAAGCATTGTGTTAGTAACTCTATGCTTTTTTTCACTCTTTGGTAATGATACTAATGTGCTGTACTTAGGTGTGTTTCTGCTATTTGCCATGAAGCCTGTGTATTGGCACTGAAAATTCTAGGGCTGTGTACCTTATTTCTCACTGGAGAGCCAGTAAGATACAGAACATGAGTCTATTTTCTTTGGTACTTTATGCATTCTGATGCATCAAATGTACTGGCCTTCTTTCGTAGTACTAAATGGTGCTCTTGAAGTCCTACCTTAGCACACTTCCTAGTTTTCCTATTTCTTCCTTAGATTTTGTAGCATAGTGAGTGAGAAAAATTGCCTGTTACTTCCCCCTGAGTATATTCCTGTAAGGTCAGTGGTTTGGAAAGGGATTTTAGGGTATCTAGTGGTGGTGCTTGCACTGTCAAGATTATGTTGTAGCCAAACATGCTTGTGTTTTTATCTTAAATGCCTCTGTCTATACCATACCATGCCTCTGCATTCATGACTCACTGCTGAAATCCTTTCCTTTGGATTAAATCTGCTTGGTCTGGAACCTGTATTTATGTTTTTAGATTGTTCTCAAACCAAGTTTTAATTGTACCGGTTATATGTTGGTCAGCTGTTGATTTAGTGGTTTTAAAATATTGCCTAGTTATGACCCAGCTGTGAATATTCATGATTCAGAACATGCAATTATTTTTATGGTTGTTCATATTCTTTGGTATCTTTACCAGCTCTTTGTGGTTTTTGTTTTTGTTTTTTTTTTTGTGTGTTTTTTTAATGTTGTAATAAGCCATGATGGAAGTAATGACTTTATGAGAAGTGGATTTAAGAAGTGAAGGGGTCTTCAGATCAAAGGGTTTAAAATATGCTGCTGCTGACTATCTTTAAAATAGGCAGCATACAAATGACATTATTTTTAGAGGATTTTTTTTTACTGCAGTGTATTCTTGACATTGAAGCATATGTTACAAAATAATTATGACAGATATTTAACTTAACCTGAAATTTTGCCTATCTAGTAGCCAACTATCTTCTTAATTTTAGGGTTTTAAACCACTGTTGACAAATAGAAAACAGTATCTGCTATTGTTATGAATAACACAAAAATAAAAACTTTCTTGGGATTTCTTTGCTTTCTTTATTGAAGTAGTAAGCTGATACTATACTTTTGCTGTAATCTGTATTGGAATTAGTGTCTAGGCAGTGATGCCAAATAGTGGACAAGGGGAGTGGGAAAGCAAATAAGTAAGTGGGGCAATTGACTGTCGGAGTTACAGAAAGAACTGAAATGTCTTTGTCATGAGTTCATAAATTGTGCATCTCCAAAATTATAGTTTAGAAAAGACAGTGGAATTGTTTGAAGTTAGAGTATCTTTCTGTGTCTTCAATAACTGTGCAGCTTGATCATTTCCTCAGATCAACAGATAGTACTTGGGGGGGGAGGCAGGGAGGAGCAAGAGATAAAATGCATTCTTTTGCAGAGCTGGCATAAGATATGAGTGTCTAGATGCCAATTTTAAGTGTTTACCTGCTCAGGAAGTAGTTATGTAGGGTTTGTGTTTTATCATGGGGTTTTTCTTTCTTTGTTTGTGGGTTGTTTTTTTTTTTTTTTTTTCAGTTGCTTCATTAAGCCTTGAGAATTTTTAGCTCTTTTCAGTTATGCTAGTAGTATCTCTTGCTAGAGAGTTGGAGACTACAGTCAGAGACTTTAACCTTACAATAGTGCTTTTCATGAAGGATCTGTAGAGCAAATATAATGAGTTATAGCTCAATTGTATGACTAATTGAAGGGAGGTGTAATTTGTACAAGATTCTATTGTACTAAACAACTGTATTTTTCTTTTAACAGATTTCCTCTGAAAACTGGTAAATACTGCTGGTGGTGTGCATTCTGGAGATACATTGTCACTACAGATACTGCTGAAGTTTTGTGAATGGAATGAATGCTGTTGACTCCTTACTGACAGTAGTCAGCTGGGCACTTCACTAGTGACGTTTTCATCCTCACATTGTCCAACTGGAGTTTGCTTATACTGATTTTTAAAAGGAAGAAGAAATCAAGGTGGTGTACTGTAAACTTGGCATGGACAATAGGAAGAAAGACAAGTACAAGCCAGATGAAAAAATGGCACGGCCTAGTTGGAGATCAGGCCACAGCCCACTTGGAACTGATTCTTCAATTTCTGGAGTGTTGCTGGTTGGCCCAAACTTCGGAGTTGGTAAAAAAATTGGATGTGGTAATTTTGGAGAAGTACATCTAGGTAAGATTCTTTTTCCTTTATTTCATTTTACATTATTTGAGACCATGTTATGCAGTCCAGGCATGAAAATGTCTACATGAACACACCATATAGCTCTTCAAACTACTTTCAGGCTTCAGATAGGTTAAATTTGCCTTTCTGGCCTTTTCTGGCTTGACCTTGGCAAGGGCGAGTTCTACCATATAAGAATCTCTGTAGCAGTAGAATTTCTGGGACTAAAATTCTTCTGTAAATATGTGCTATGCTATTCTAAATTCAGTCGTCTTTTTCAAGATGCTAGAAATTACTTCATGGTTAGTGTATTTTGCTACCTTTCCTGGCTTCCTGAAGCAGTTTGTTTAGGTGTAGTTTGAGCTAGGTATATATGAAACACATCCTCTTCCTGTAGGTCTTGCTTATAGAACTGTGGTTTGGAGGTCTTGTGTAGGAGCTGCTGCAGTGTTTTTAATAGCAGCAAGCGTGTGGATTTCTCGACTTCCTGACCGTAAGCAGCCCTTTATTGAGGCTGCAGTGTGAGCTGCTGTTACACAGGAGTTCTGAGAATCCATCTGTAGAGAGAATCCGGGAGATAGGTAATTCAGGCATTTAGTTCCCCATTGATTGATAAAATAGAGACTGCATGGTGAGTGCGTGCTTTTGGAAGAGTATATATTTAGTTTGGGGGCTTAAATTTACATATGATAGTATGATTAGCCAGGGTTTTCAATATCTGGGGTTTTGGATATGTTAGCAAATGAAACTTGACGGCATAAATTTATTCCAGTATTCCTGGAGTCTTGAGTTAATGACTGCTTTGAGGTTTAAAGAGAGATGGATTAGAAAGTAAGGTGGTGGGCTATGTAGCTGTTGTGTTTCTGTTGATTTTCTGCCTCTGGTAGAACCTTCAGACAATGTTTTTAGTGTACTGCTTGCGTAAAATGTAATGTTTTTAGTATAGTGCTTTTTGGGAATATTATCAAGTCTGACTCAGAATGTAAACAAGTTTAGCTTATAAATACTGTAGAGAAATGAAAGACAACATTGCTGGAGCTCTGACAGAGGGTAGTGAATTTAACACAGCCTCAATAAGAGGTGCTCTTGTTATTCCTACTAATAGTTGAACAAGATCAATATATTTGATAATTTTGACCTTTACAGTGTTATGTGCCACTGTGGGTCACAAGTCAAGCTGAAACTGCCTTCAGCTTTCTCTAAACTTTTCTAAACTGACTTGGAATTATAATTTTTCTTTTACACCACTCGATGGACTGAATCAACAAGTAATGTCACATTTACTACAGCCAGCTGTAAACTAATGAAGTTAAATTTTTTCCTGTCTGTTATCTTGGTCACAATGTACAGAGTTGATTATCTATTTCAGGTCAATATCAGATTAGCTCATTTGCTTGAAGCAGACACAGTGAAATAATCTATTTCATTCTAAATGCAATATTGAAGTAGTTAAGACTTACAGTCTGATAGTACTGAAATAAAATATGACAAACAAGTAAAAAACAGGAGGAAAATAATAGTGTAGTATACTGTTCTGCATTAGCCACCAGGACAAGTGCAGCCTTTCTTTTTTTAACGTCTGCTTTATTTGCATATATAGTAGATATTTCAAATATGTACTGTTATTTGTGGGGCAAGATGTTTTAAATGTAAGTTTATGAAAGCAGGAGTTAAAATTGGTATTACAGATTTTGATTTAAATTTATTTTTGCGTTTACATTACAGTAGCAAGCAACTTGAAGTGGGCATCCTTCCTACAAAGATATGCATGAGTACTTTGTTTTATGTACTCCTGCCAACAGGAATATCTTTTGAGCATGTATCTTAGGGTTGAATCTTAACTTAAAGGAGGAATAAGGTTGTTAAAGCAGTGAAGTTGTGCTTCAAAGCACACTTTTTGTCAAAAACATAACTCAAATGATTGTAAGAAATAACTAAAGATGTCTGGATTTCCACTTGAGTTCCTGGGTAGGTCTTAGAATTATCAATGCTTTCAGTGGCCCGGTTAGGGCATGCTGCCTATGCTGATACTATGTTTATTATTGTAAAGCCCTCAGGTAACTTGCTGCTGGTAGCGTTGATTCCTTAACAGTCATTTGATTTTAATGCATTTTTATTTTTTTTTCAGCTTTGTGAAAGTATTTAATAAGTATTAGAGCTGAGATCATAGTCTTTGACTATAAATATAACTGTCTTCACAGGAAACCATTTTGCCTTGGTCCAGATCTTTTCCCTGTTTTCTTTAACAAAACTGAGCTAAACATGGGATATTCAGATCTGAATAATAGTACAGAGAAAAGAGAGAGGGTTCTCATTAAAAATAATACACACAACTCATTTGAAGACTGTAGATAATTGAAAAGTGTTAGAAATGACAACTTATTTTTTTCTTTGCTTGCTACTTGTTAATTCTGCATCTATAAAGCTTGTTTGATACTTAGTCATTGCATACAATTTGAAGTAATGTGTTGAAATATGCTTATCCAGTTGCAGAATCACTTTAAAAGGAGAAGATGCATTTTCCAAATGGTATAAGCATTTAACTCATTGATATCCTTGTCCTGTTTGTCATAACTTTAAGCTTTGTAAATAACGGAATTGAGGGGAAAAAAAGAATCCTAGTTAATTCTAACATTAATTAGTGCCTGGTGTTCCAAAACCATATGAAAATTTTAAAATAAATGTTAAACAGTTTTCAGCAATAAATATGGAACTGTAGAATATCACATTCTACTTCCAGTAGTTTGCCAACTTTCAACTCTTCTAGTGTATTAAAGTTTTGCAAACTTTATGAAATAGCTGAAACTGCTACTTTTTACACTATTCGAGAATAAAGTTCTCTTCAGAGTTTGATATCTGGCTAATAAAGCCACTTTTTTTTTTTTTTAATCACTAGCAGGACACTTAACACCTTCAATCAAAAATATTTCAAAGGCTTTCTCAAGGTGTAAGTGGCATTTTACTTGAAAATGAAAGCCAATGTCTCACATTTTTGGTTTTTGTTCTTTTTTTTCAAGGAAAAAATCTATACACAAATGAATATGTGGCAATTAAAATGGTAAGTAAATTTTTTTTAAAGGTGTTTGGGATAAGAAGCTAATCATAATTTTCCTTTCATATATAGTGGTTTGATTTCCTTAATTGAAATCCTTAATAATCTTGTATATTTTCAATTGACTAGATGAAAGCAGTTAGGGATAGAAATTTATATTCTTTGTCCACGTTGAAGAAAACCAGTGTTAATTGTCACTGTTCTCACAGCTATGTCTGTATTTGTGAAGTTGATGATTAACTACTGCATCAAGGATAAGCTCAGCAGGCGGCTTAGTAGATTTCTTTTCTGTCCAACAAGTAGAGGAACACCAAATTTAAGGTGAATCTGACTGATTTCAGGTGCCTACAGAGAAGTTGCAGAAATTCTGCAGATTGCCTTTTATTTTACCACCCTTATTCCTGCCCCAAAATAGTTTTAATTTGTAATCATTGGAATTGTACATCTCTTTTGGTAGGCATGTTTTATCTGCAATGATATGTAAAATGCTTCCTTCACTTGCAAGGGTGGTAAATATGGGTACTTCGTTATTATGTCATTGTTCTTCTTTTTCTGATGCTTTCCTTCAAACTACTCAGTTTACTTCACATTTTGCTCCTAGATACTTCTTAACGTCTTGGTAAATGACTTGTTTGTAACCAATGTATTTCCAGGCAAAATTCTGTTGTTTACTTTTTGTTATTGAATGAATTTTAGGACTCCCATTAATTTCCTTTTGCTGCAATAGAACAGAAAATCTTGCATAGAATAATATGCTGAATTTCTGGTTCCATAAAGTGAAAGGTAAACTATGGAAACAGAAATACATGGCTTTAGATGGGCAATCTGAAAAGTGTTACAAATACATACCATAAAGTCCGGAAAAAGTATTTGTAAATATTTTTCTAAGCAAGTATAGCAAAATCAATTTTTATTTCAAAAGTAGTTAACAGATTTCAAAGCATTCAAGCTTACAGTTTGAAGGAGAAACAGATGCAGTTTTGAGGACCTTGTATGTGTGTATTACACCAGATTTAAATTAATTTTGCTTTAAAGTGTGTTGAACTCATACTGTATGTTTAGGAAAACTTGAAAATGGTCTGAGAATCCTTCTAGTTCAAGGCTGTTTACTATAAAGTGCATTCAGGCATAATTTGCAAGGTAGTGATTTTTATTCAATCACTAATTACCTCATGATGTGGAGCAAGAGAACTTTTTAATCTGATCAGTGGGTTTTGCCGAAACCATTTCATTATATATATAACTAATGAACTTGGCTACTATTTCAACCCCTTTAAACTTTCAAAGATGCTGTTTTACTTTTACTTTGTTTCAAAGCTGCTCAATCTTAGAACTGTAGAAAAAGCCTGATGCATCATTATTGAATAACTTACTTCAAAGTCACAAAAGAACCAGTGTAGTAAAGTATGTCTGTAATTTATTACTAGTGCTTGAACTCTGAATATGTAGTTAATTTTTTGAGTCATCCTCTTACATTAGTGGTATGAAAAGCTGTAGTGTCTTTGCAATAAACAGATGGAAGGGATCGCAGTGAAAATCAACACTGGAGTTTGCATCATCATTGTAAGGTAAAAATACATATACTAGCAGGTAGAGCTAGTGGGTTCTTTTAATATGGTTCTTCGTCTTTTTTTTCTTTTTTTTCTCCTTATATCTTTCATCTCTACAAGGTTCAGTATGTTAAAGGCAGCTGCATCAAATTGTACAATTTAGTTGAATTTTGCTTTTCTTGCTGTTTTTTTTTCTCTTCTATTGGAGACAGTGCCAAGACTTTTTACTAACAGCTAGGTAGGTTGCACTTGTTTGTGGTATACAGTCCTCTCCCTTTAAAAATGTAATCCTAACAGTTTTTTCTCCCCTATCTTTGGGCTTATTCCTTTTGTTCTTTGACAGCAGTTATTAAGCCTGTGTTCAGTATTTGTTATTCTAAACAAGTCACTCTTGATTTCCTCTGTTTTGTACCTCTGTAGTTCAGGTTTAGCCCTCTTGAATGGGATTACTTGAATTATGTATGTATTATAGCTTCCGCGGTTACCCTTGGCATGTGGTAATATCTGGCCTGCAGTATCCTAAAATAATATTCATCATGGGAGCATTTCATTGCTGACTTATTGTATTCTTGTGAGCAGCAAGACACTTCCTATGCCGGATGTTTTGTGTATAAATGGTAGCAGTGTACTCTAGTGCAGGAGGATTGTATATGTTTCTCTCAAGAGCATGAGTTTGATCATGAGATTTTGATCATGAGAAAATGAGATTGCATTTATACAGCAGCTTGCAGGAGTGCTTCTGATGTTAAACGTAAATGGATTTTATAACTACTCTTTTGACTTAAACTTTTCATTGTGTTGAATTAATATTTCCACTATGGACAAAATTATACCTCTGTGTTCCTGTTTATGATGCTTATGGCAACTTCAGGACTTACTGGTTTAAGGAAATTGTTTAAACAGCTTTTTTGCGTGAGGCCTGAGAGTTATACAATATATGCATTTTGATATATAAAGTTTCTATGTAAAGGCATATATTTATTCTGGTAAAATGGGTACAGTTCCAGGATCTTACTCTTAATCTGGCTTCTTTCATTATGGCCTGTTCTGGTAGGGCAGATACTCAGATTTGAAAGGTTAGGACAGACTTTTTAAGGAACTAGAATGAGATCCTTAAGACCTGGACTTTATCAGTTGTGCACTGTCTAGTGGTGTTTGTATGTTTCTGCTGGTCTATTAATATACAAATTGGTTTCTTGTGATCAGGTAGTTCTTCAGCAATAAGGATTTGATGTACGTAAATTATACCTTTCCTACACTCCTCTTCATTTCTTGTTAAATTTACTTCCTCTATTATATAACCCTCTACTTCACTTAAACCTGCTATTTCATATTCAGCTCTTTCCTCTCCCTCATTCTTTTTCCCTTTTCCTTTGACAAATTTCTGCATAGCCCAGACTTATCTCCTTTGCAGGCTGCTTAGCCACTCTATTTTGAAATAATAAATAAAGAAAATTTGCTTGGTCTGCTTCTGGAAATAGATCTGTTTTTCTTTCTGTCTTAATGTGAAATGTAGCAAGTGTGAGGTACTGCTCATTAATCTGTAATCTTTAACTCATTGATTCATTAATTATTTAACTGTTAAAATTAAAATTCAAAGGGAGGAGTGTGGAAAGAAGATAGTGGTTGGTTCCAAGGCTGGAACGCTTTTGTGGCTTTTTTTTTTTTTTTTTAAAATATTGTTTTTTACATCTTTTTCTGTTTTAACTAAATCTGTGCAGTCTAGAATGACAGCATTCCAGAACCTCTCTTGCAGGCTGTAGTAAATCTAAATCAAGTGTAACTCTGTTTATTAAACTGATATTTTCCTGTAACAAGAGCCCTGTCTCTTAAAGATATTTTTTCTGGAAATAGCTTCATTTCCTGTTGCTTAAGGAAGTATGAAGTAGAGAGAGAAGATATACTGAGTTCTTATTGGATTACTAGTAACACAAAAATTAAGTAATAACTGTGTTTATATTGTGCTTTGGGTTAATGTCAGGGCTCTTGAAAATTTCTAACCTTAAGGTCAGAGTAAGTAAACTGCCTCTTTTCTCGGAGCCTTTCAGCAGAGAAGTGGCTTATCTTGTAAATTGTATAGTAGGTTGTTCCTTGTATTGGGCACAAAAATAACTGCAGAATACCACCACACATTATGAACTGGAAACAGATTTCACATTTCAGGTGTCTTTACCCTTTTGTTAGAATGTATCCTACAAAAGAAAAAAAAGGATAGAAAACACTGGGTTCAAAAGAACCTTTCTGAGGAACTGAGAAGCTCTTGTTTCTGCTGCTCAAGTAGCTGGTGCTTAGTAAATGACGTATCAGTTCTTTGAAGGCAGCAGAACCCTCAGTCCCTCATTAAGAGAGAAGAATGCTGTTTTGCTGGGACAAAAGAAGCTATTTTTTAATATAGGAACTTTGAAATTATTAGACTTGAATGTAAAAGTAGCATAATGGAGGTCGTGTACAGAACATTACAGAAATCCTGGAACAGTTCTTTCTGGTTATTTCAGTAAGAAGACTAGAGGTTTTTTTAAGTAAACAAAATACATTGATTTATTTTAATATGAAGAAGACTCGGCTTCTAAGTCCTCTGGGATTAACATGATGTTTGAGCAGTTACATGTTCCCAAATTTATTTTTAGATGAGAAAAAACTAATAAAAAGGAAAGATCCATTATTTGCCATTGTTCTAATTCTTCAGTAGCTTATTCGTAAAAATTTACGAATTTTCGAATTAACGAATTAAATTCGTAAAAATTTTACGACTTATTCGTAAAAATTTAGTTATGGTGGTGTATTCTTCACTCTTATGGTGGAAGATTACATTTAACTTACCTTTGTCTTGATTTATCCTTATCCATCTGTCTTTTCTCCTTAAGTAGTTCACTGCATACTGCAAAGTCAGATGTACAGGAACAAAGCAAATTTTATGTGAAGAACTTACAGTGCTTGCCCTCTCACAGGTTGTGTTGAACATAAGGTTGTATCTTCTTAGTATGTTTGGAGGTACTCAACAGTAAGAAAGATACCTAAGCCTCCTTACAGAAATAAGGTAATTCCAGAAGACTTTTAGCCAGTAAGTGGACTACAAATACACATTACCACATTTTTTTTCACCATTACTGGAGGGAGTAGAAGTATTGCCTCTCTACTAGACAGGGTTTAACTTCAGTCTTTGGCTGGTGTGCAGTTGTCAAGTAGACTTGCTAAACTATTTTAGAACATTTGCCTCTGGAGCCTCATCAGAACTGTTTCCTGCTGATGACTGGAACAGGGTAGCATTGATTTGAAAATGTGTAGATGTGTATGTTAAAAATCGGAAGCTGCTTCCTTTTGCTAGGACTTTTTCATTTGAATAGGTTTAATATCTTGTCGTGGTTTAAGTCCAGTCAGCAACTCAACCATGTAGCTGCTCTCTCACTCCCTGCTTTCCTTCCCCGGCTCCCGGAGGGATGGGGAGGAGAATCAAAAGAGTGTAACTCCCACGGGTTAAGATAAGAACAATCCAGTAACTAAGATAAGTCCAGTTCAGAACAGTCCAGTAAGGTGTAACACAAACCACTACTGCTACCACGAATAACAATAATAATAAGGGAAATAAAAAGGGAAGAGAATACAACCACTCACCACCCGCTGACTGATACCCAGCCCAACCCCAGCAGCGATCTAACCCTTCCAGATAACTGCCGCCTGTTTATATTTTGGGCATGATGTGCTGCGGTATGGAATACCTCTTTGGTTAGTTTGGGTCAGGTGTCCTGTCTCTGCTTCCTCCCGGCTGCCTCTCCTCCCTGGCAGAGCCTGAGAAAGTTGTTGGTCAGCGTAAACATGACTGAGCAGCAACTAAAAACGT
>JARCZZ010027696.1:0-15741 GCA_030323915.1 Brotogeris chrysoptera | reverse complement strand
TGAAAACACTGGTGTTATCAGCGCTGCTCCCAGGCCCAAAATCAAAAACACAGCACTGCACCAGCTACCAAGAAGGACAGAAATGACTGCTGCTGTTGAACCCATGACACTGGGTGACTGTGAAAACAGTCTATTACAGTATTTACTATTTACAATAGTAAATCAAATTGAAAAACAAGTTGTAAATGTTGTTTGTGAAAATGAGACAAAAAGATTTCAGTAGTTTACATATCTTGAACAAACAAAAATTTGGGCACTGACAGTAAAAACATCTGGTTTTACCCTTTTTCCTTTATTTTTCTGATTCATGATTATTTCCTCTTGGATCTTGTAGATGTATTTTACTGGTTTTGAGATTAAATCACTTTCTTCTGCAAGGATAGGCAACTTTTTGGTTAGAATTTGGTTTTCTTCTATTTACTTTAAACCCTGGAACCACCAGCTGTCTTCCTGCTTTCTACTCCATATAACAATTTGTAAACTCACAGCCCTGAGAGCTACTGTAGTAATGCAGGAATTGTGCTTTCCTTAAGAAAGTCAGAGAGGCACAACAGAAAAGCAGTCTTCTTTCTCTTGAAATTGAGATGGTGATAAACCGTTTATTTTATCTTCCAAAAAATCATACATTTGAAGTTTTTTTTTTTTAAAAGGAAAGCATTTAAATGAATGGTTAATGTCTTGTGTACTCAGTATACTTGTATTTGGTGTAATTTTGCTGTGCTAATGTCTATATTTGAATTCAATTATATGCCGTTTGTAATGCATCTATATGTGCTGTTTTCTTCTGTCACATTTAGCAACATGAATGGGCAAAATAAGATGTGACTAATACTTGAGTACTGGCACTTATTTTTATATATAATGTAGGGGTTGCATATGGGAAGGAGCTTACGAATGGAACTACAGTTACACCTGCTATTTTTAACTATGGCCAGAGGACATGCAGCGTGTGGCTGCCAGAGGTTCTTCTCATAGTTAAATGCTATTCCTTCCATTCTGCAAGATATTGGTTCAGAGTGTTCATGATAAGAGGACTTGAGTATATAAAAAAGGTTAAAAAAAACCAATATAAATTAAGTAAGGAAGATGATAGCCAGAACAGCAGCTTAATCACTTTTCCTTTTCACATTCATGTTTCAGGAATCCATTTTCCTAGGAGTCTAAATTTAGAGCATTGGTGCAGTCCTGGATTTAATGCTTTTGAGCTTTTTTTTTCCCAAATTTGAGGAATGGAAAGATGGTTGAGTTCTGCTTTAACCATTTCACACGGTCTATTTCTGCTTAGAGGTATTTGTAGTGGGACATGCAATATCTGAACCACAGGTATCAGACAGTGGTATTGCTTATGTCAGTCAAAGGAAGGACAGATGTTAAATACAAGAAGAAATTGCTGGAAAATTAGAGGTGGAATTGGCCATCAAAATAAGCATGACTGAGTTTTAAATCTACTTGAAAATCTGCTTGAAAAATAACTGGGGGAGCACTTAAAGGAAACATAAGAAGAAGGAAACATAGACCAATTTGCTGAAATAATAGGCAGAGGTATTCTACTTTTAAATACTTGCTCGATAACCAGTTACGTTACATTCAGTGCTGATTTATGATCTCACAAAATCTGTGCAGGATCTTCCCAATAACATGATTCATCAAGTAGCTATCAAGTCTCTCCCTCAAGAATGGCTTTGGTGTGAAACCTGGTGTGATGATGAATCCAAGAAAAAAGCTAAAACAATAGACTTGGTGAGTTGATTTCAAATTATATTGGTTTTATCCATAAAAAATGGTTTGCTGTAATTTCTGTGGCTTTTGAGATACTTGTATGTCATGTCATGTCATGGAGGCAGTCTTGCTGGAAGGCATTGGAACACAGTATCTGTTCTTTACAATACAGCAAATATTCTCCTTTTCTCTGAGACCTTCTCTGCTTGCCCTGTACCAAATATACTTCTGTTAAAGCTGAAAACTGGCCCCCAGAATGAAATATTGCTGTCCATAACTGGGCAGGATTGGGGTTTTCACACTTGTACGTGTATATTCCTTGTGTTTTTTACATGTTCAGCTAGATTAGTGGAACTCTGAGGTGCTGTTAACTATCTGGGGATTGTGTGAGCCTATTGCACTCTCTACAACAAAGGTTCCTCCAGAGCTGGCTGTGTAGAGGACTTCCTTAATAGTACCATAGTTTCCTCGGTCTGTTTCACCACTATAAACAGGAGATAAAGCAAAGCTTTGTAAGTGTAATGCTGAAGAGACTATCCATATTTAGAAAGAAGAAAGTGTCTTTCTTTAGGAATCGAAACAGAGAGAGAAAATGTCTAGAGGAGTTGTGGCTGCCCCATCCCAACCTGATCTAGTGAGCGGTGTTCCTGCCCACAGCAGGGGGGTTGGAACTAGATCATCTTTAAGGTCCTTTCCAACCCAAACCATTCTATGATTATTAGCCCTATCCTGGTTTTCCCTGTTCTCATTTTTTGACAACACCAACACACTGTGATACTTCAGGCATGTAATTCTGAAGAGAAACACACAGCTGGAATCTGGTGCAGATGTTAAGTATGTAAAAAGTTTATTGTCTCTGTGTCTTTACAGTTGTTAAAATAAGCTTTTTTGTGCATTAAAGATTGGTGCACTCTAGGCAGAGAAGATCAAACTGAAGTTACTGAACCTTCTTTTAATCCCAGTTACCATGTATTGCTTTTTATTATGATTTCCATTTATGTTATTTTATGGAAGCAAGCAATACATTTTCTAGACAGCACTAGAGGAAGCATCACATACGTAATAAAAAAACTATATCCGATTCAATTTCAATATGCTATTGTATATATTGTTTCTCCCTGTTTAGCTTTGTCTGTGTCTTAGTAGTCTTGTGCTAGCCCTGTCTGCTATCCAGATAGGCAGGAGCACATGGGAAAATTAAAGTATCTACAGTAAAATGTTTCGAGTTACTGAAACAGGGTTTAGTTACAATTTGATTTCTGTGCCTTTTGTTCTTTAACTGACCTCCCTTGCTGCCCTTCAGTGAAACTGTAAATGCTAATGAAAGTATTTAGATCTGTTCCTCGGAAAGGAGATATTTGCACATTTGCTCTGTTTACATCTGGTATGTTTTAAACTTCCAGTGCAACAATCCCCAAACCAAAGAACCAAAATTAAAGGCTGCTGCCCGCATAGTTCCCGAGTGGGTTGACTACGACTCTGAGATACGAACATTAATAGAGCAGATTGAGAAAGAGAAGAAAAATAGTTTCTTTCAGAAAGGTAACTCACATGCCTATTCATCTGCTACCTTCTAACAAATATTAATGCAGTTGAAAATAAGATCAGGGTCTGTAGGCACAAATACTGTATTTGTGCCTTTTTCCATGCTCTTACAGAAATTGAGCGGGGTTTAAGAGGCACATGGTGCTCCTCTACATAAGTAAGTTTCACTGAGAGGATAAAATCTATTCTTTCGTGCAGTAATCTAAGATAATTTTCCTTCTCTTTGGTTTACAGGTCTTAAACACGATGAACTTTAGCACAGCCTTTACCCAGCAATGGGGACAGCTCAAGAAGTCTTCCAAGAGAGAGCCAGTGGAAGTTACAAATGCTGCATTGGCACTATTATTTGTTACATTCTGTAACGTGAAGTAAAATATTTTATAACTTACAGTGTTATTTAAAAATGTTTTGAACAAAATGAGAAGAGAAATCCATGGGTACTTTATATTTTTTTAACCCAGCATAGAGGAGGTTTCCTGATTGCTTTGGGTTTCCTTCACTAAACAAGTTTGCCCAGAGGGTTTTGAATACAAAGACTGATGTGTTCAACTCTTCAAAGATAGATTGTTTCAGTCTAGGGGAGGACACACACACACATTGAATACGTACAAAAAACTTGTTTGTGCAGATCACCTGCTTTAAGCTAATGTGTTTTAAGAAGAAGGAATTTTGCCTGTGTGTCCCTCAGAAATGCTGTGGTCACAAGAAAAAAAATCTCAGGGTAGCAAAGATCAGGCATAGGAAGTATCTTGTGTAATTTAGATTTGTGTGGCCAGAGTCCACAGGGAAGCTTACTAAAGCAAGGAATGTCATTTCCCATTTGTTGTGCAGGATTGCTGCACTCTTATTATTAAAAAAACAAAACTCATTTCTGATTCTTAGGCTCTTTTTGGTCACATCAACAGTATTTCATAACATTGCAGTCCATTTTCTGGTTAAGATGATTTTCCAACGAGCAGGTACTGCATCAGAAGGTCAGTACCTAAAAGCTGTTTCCATTCAATTTTGATTATCATCATCCTGTTCAGACCTGATAATAAAATCTCTGAGTAATTTTGACTATCAGTCAGTGGTGGCTCCTGTCGTTTTCTAAATCTGTACTTCACAAACCCATTGCTTTAATGGGTGACTGACATTTCAGTCCCACAGAAATTGCAGCAAAAAGTTCTTGCAATATAGATACTTAAAACCAGGGAGTTTATTTCTTAAACTGAAATCTAGTGCCTTAAATACTCGGTTGGTCAGGCTCTGCTGGTTTCAAAAGAGATTGCACATGACAGTATGTTCTTGTATGAACAGCTTAATGCAGTCTTTCAGTCTAAATGCTTGAAATGACAAATGAGAGGGTAATTTACACTGAGTGGGTGAATCCACAATGAGTTGCATAATAATATTTCCATACTAGTAAATTATTTACAGACAAAATACTGGTTTTCTTATTATTTAGTACTGTATTTGGCCTCAGGTGTTGGTTATTTAAAATGTCTCACTGTGAGAGCAAGTGTCCTTTTTGGCTGGTGTTAAACCATGACAGCAAGTATTTAAAAATCATACTTTGCTGGTGTTTTTCAAGCATTGGGAATATGAGATGTCCAGATTTCTTGTACAGCTTTTTACATGTTTCCCTGTATCACCTTTATCCATTTTCAAATAGTTTTAACATGTCACAGATGGATTTTAAAAGGTCTGTTGTATTTTCTTTGTATAAAGTACCCAAGGAAGTTACTTCCTGTGTAACCCATGTGTGACTCCTAATGTTAGTCCTCTTTAGCTGTTCTATTTCATTGCAGTATCTGTTTTGTTATGCTTGTTCTCCAACATAATTAGTTTAGGGTATCAGGCAACATAGAACATAGAACTTCTTGAAGCTGGTATTTTTATACCATATAGATACACTTGACTTACTTAGCACATAACCTTCTAAGTTTATGTGTAACAAAGAGATGACTGATATTCTGTATCACAGAAAAAAACAAACAGTATTCAGCTGCTTGCTGCTTTGTTTTTTCCCCTTTTCTGTGTTTAAGCTTACAATAGCACCCTGATGCTTTACTCTGCAGCAGTGTTTTACATCAGTCTGCCTTGGAATGCTTGAAGCAGACATCGGAAAGCTTTTGTTTTTAAGCCAGAAGTTCACATTTCATCTGTAAGAAACAACTTAGTTCTCCTTAATTATGATTATCTGTGTGGAAAGTTTGTTACTGTCGTGGTTTAAAGCCCAGCCAGCAACCCAGAACCATGCAGTATAAAAAGTGGGCAATCTACGCACTGATCTCTTGTTCACTGGATCTGTAGCATCCTGTTATTTCAAGAATTGCATTACTTCTACAGGCTTTAAAAAAAGAAATAGCTCTTTAAGCTACTCCATCCTTGAGATCACTTAAATGATTAGAGATGTTGCTGGAGTATCTTGGGAAGATTTCAGAGGTTTCATGGCATTTTCTACCGTGTTGTATATATTTGTAAAAGAGGTTTGTGGCACTTTATTCCTGCATAACAGTATTTTCAAGGAGAACTCTTTTTCTGAGACACAAACTGTTCTTTTAAACCAAAGAGGGTCCAGCACTACTTCTCAAAGTTATCTTTAAAGCATCACTTTGATTCATTAGCAGCATTTATTTTTAATACCAAACCAATGGATTGTGTATGTTATACAAAATATTAAAAGGTGCTACTAGAGGAAAAATGATTATTTTTTGTTCTCCTATTGCATATTACACAAGAACCATTAAAGACTTGGTTAACAGATCCAAGGCAAAAAATTGCAACACGACCTCAGATGTCTTTAATCTAAAGGGAAGTGTTTGTGCTCTGTGATGGGGTGAGAGCTTGGAGAGGCGGAGAGCTTTGTTGTAGTTTCTAATCTGTGTGCTCTGCCCTGTGAAAGGGAAGAAAACAGATCGTGGATTACAGGAGCATTATCAAAACTTGGGTTAAGTTAGTAAATACGTAAAGTAATACTTGAACTGCTCAAGTGAAGAGTTTATACAATTTATGTTCACATTACCATTAGTGTCTTTTCTAGGTCTTGCTCTTCTTAATATCTTGTAAGTTTAAAGGAAATGAACAAACAAGACATTAAGGCAGTATTGTTCACAAGCCAGAGCTTTAGCACTGGAAGTTCTTCTTTAGGTAAAGTACTGCTTTATGCTGTATGTTACCTGTTAAAACCTGACAACATCCACAGCAGCTGCTAAAGAAATCCTACTTTCACCCCCAACCCAGGGTTCTGGCAGCCTATTCCTGGACTTCTGCACAGCTCCAACTTCAGCCCTGGAGAGCAGGATGAGGGAAGGGCAGACAATGACACTGTGGTGCTTTCTTGTCATCATAAATATCTTTATTGTGAAAAATACCATAAAATAATTCCCACAGTTCTAGAAAAAAAACAGTTCTTGCTTTTTAGATTCATGATTTGATATAAAGACATTTTATCATTTGAAACATTTGATATATCTCTGGCTAGTTTTACTTCTCCTTCTTACACCATAACCCTGCTACTTTTGAGATTTGCTGGGGGGGGGGGGGGGAATTATTCTTCCATTTATTTTGTTATTTTATGGATAAAAGCATGGATTACAGAGCAAAACAAACAATACCTTCCAATAAGGCACTTTTAAATACAACTAACCTGTCAGGCAGTTTCCAGCCAAGGTCCTACAAGTCACAGCCCTAAAGAGAAGAGTAATTCCTGTTCCAAACACTGGTCTGAAAACAGAAACTATAACAAGCTTAAATTAAAATAATAAAGTTTCAGCTGACATTTTCTGCATGTCTCCAGTCTGAGCTCTTAAGTTTATAATTCACCTTAAACCTGGTCTAATACTGATTTATTACTACATCAGTATAAAGCACGTATCAAGCTTCTCACTTCCCCCCCTCCTTCATTGTAAAACAAGTTGGAAACAAGCTTACTAAAAGTGAGAGAATTCAACAGAGAAAGTTTGCACCTACACATAGGCCAATTATTGTAACGAATCTTCATGCACACCTCAGGGTTTACAAGCTACCGGGATATCTATTTCAGTGTTCAGTTACTGAACATTATTGCACTACAGACACCCACGAATAAAAAAAAAGGCAAATTCTGCTCCCCAGTGCATCACCCGCAGCATGGCACCAGCACTTTGCTTTCTGAAGTCACATCAGGAAACGCATCACCGGGTCTGGAGATCCTGGAAACACAGAGGCTCTCTTTCGCACACAAGTTCTGTCTCCCTGTATTTACAGAGGTCCCTCAGAGCTACAAGCCAGCATCTGTTCCCTGAAGAGCAGCGCCCAAGTGGAAATGCTGCTTCTCAGTGGTAACTTTAATCGTAACAGAGTGCCTTGCACACTACCGCTGGCGTTTGGTTTTTATGACACTGTCTTCCACAGAAGAAATCTACAAGCAGCACAGTCATCTTCCTCCTTCTACAGACTACATTCAAGCTCACCCCCCCCCCAAATATGTAGTTTTCCCTTCCCATTCATTCTAAAAAATAAATGTAATCCTTTATGTTCCCACCTGCTTGCAGTGCTCACCACAACCGCCTGCTGCCTTAGAGGAAACAAAGCCACACTGCTCTGGTGTCTGCACTTTGTCCTGATCCTTTACTTACGAGGGACCATCTTAATCCATTCCCACAAAAATAAAAACAAGAAAAATATCCAGGAAATTTCTCAGCTTAAGGTTTTAAAAGGGGACGACAACAAAAAGGCTGAATGAGGGCAGACCTTTAAGAGCGGGTTTATCATTCCAAGCACTTCCCTAGCAGATAAGCAGAGCTGCGTGCAGCATTTCCTATTACCTCCTAAAACCAAACAATGCTCCTGCCATGTACAAACATGACATGCTGCTCACAGTGGTCACTCACTCACAGAACACCTTGGGTTGGAAGCACCTTAAAGCCAATCCAGTTCCAACCCCTCTGCCACAGGCGGGGACACCTTCCACTAGACCAGGTTGCTCCAAGCCCCTGTGTCCAACCTGGCCTTGAACGCTGCCAGGGATGGGGCAGCCACAGCTTCTATGGGCAACCTGTGCCAGCGCCTCACCACCCTCACAGTGAAAAATTTCTTCCTAGTGTCTAATGTGAATCTCCCCTCTCTCAGCTTAAAGCCATTTCCCCTTGTTCTATCCCTATGTGCCTTTTTACAGAGTCCCTCTCCAGATTTCTTGTAGGCCACTTTCAATACTAGAAAGCTGCTCTAAGGTCTCCCTGGAGCCTCAATACTAATTTAACACAGCCCGTTCTGTAACGGACAAGGCAACACGAGAGTTTATACGAGGAAACAGCTCACACATGAACACAAAAAACCAGCAAGAGCAGCACCAGCGACTCAGCCCGCAGAACCCAGTGCTGACAAAAGCCTGGAGCAGCCACTCTTGGTGGAAGCTGCCAACGTGACTTTTACCTACTGTGAGCGAGAAGCACGCACACAGAGACGGACACCAGGGCCCACAGGTTGGTTGTTGCGCAGCATGTGCCTACACCTGAGCCTTGGAGGTCCCAGGAGAACCACACCAGCCTACAGCAGTGGGATCAGCATCCTGCAGTTTAAACAAAAGTCCTTCAGACAGGTCACAAGCAGAAGGCCAACTTTCTCAAAATCCATTCAGCTTGGATAACAGCCAACACTGGAGCTCAACAGGCTGGGTCTGTACATGGACTGTACCATGGACTGTCTGAAATCAGCACGTGCGCTCTTCAGCACAATGATAAACCTCTGCTGAGCAAACACTGAACTTTAAATTGCCCTTGAAAGGTGGTTTAGGGCATCGCATGGCCTCACAATTACGTTTGTAAGAGTACTGAGGCAGGAGACAAGGGTTTACGCGTCAACAGCGACTCCCATTACAGCAACAAAAAAGCTTTGAGACTGAAGGCCTCATGTGCCAACTTCATTTGTTTTACTGAGGCTCTTGTGCTTTCAAACACATGAACTGAAGTGAGAGCAGGCTCCATCAACAGACTACTGTTCTTTAGTTAAAATCCAATCAAGACAACACTGCTGAAACTGCAATTCTTGCACTCTAAGAGCACGGCTGTTGCTGAAACTGTTACAGAGGATGACTCCCAGCAGTGACTGCCCTGTAGCCCCTCACATGACACTCACACATTTCCATCAGTCACCCTAAACCAGTATTAGCTACATGCACCTTGAAAAACTAAATCAGACTCTTGGCTAACAGGAAGTAAATCCCTCCTTTTGCATGCGATTGCTTTTGCAGCACTGTGGCCATTACACAAAATGACTTCGGTTTCACGTAGTATTAATTCACTGTGCCAGCACCCAGCAGAAGTCGTGTTACAGGGTAAGGCTGGAATGAATGCCCTATTCCCACTCCCCTCACAACCTGTACAGGCTCCGAGTTGACGTACAGAGAAGTAATAAATCGCTGCACAGCCAGGGAAACATCACATCAGATTTTCTGCTCAGATCTCAAGCAGGTGTTTTGATAAAGTGCAAACTACTCAAACATGAAACCAAAACATCCCGAAATCACATCCGGAAAAGGTCTTTTAAAACATATCACATCTATTTGTTTTACTTCCATAGCTGACAACCACCTCCAGGGCAATGACCCCAATTTATTCCAGGTTAGTGACTGAAGTGAGCAGACGTTTTCAAACACAGTTACTTACAAGCAATCTTCTCTGAGGGCAGTTGGTTGGACTCATTCCATAAGCAGCCTCTCCACCCCACCTATGGCACTGCTGACAGTAATACAGGAGTAGGTGGTCCCCAGGGGTTCCTTTGAGGAATACTGAGATGGATCATTCTGCCCAGCACAACTAATGGTTTGTTAACGTAGAGACTATCGTAACTACCTTTTCCACGTTTATTAAGCCCCAATCCAGAAAAATATTTACATGCATTTTTACTCTTAAGCATATACTTGAGTCCTAAATTTATGTTTAAGTGTTGCCCTAAGTAGCCTCTTACTGGTTTTTCCACCCATAGGAATCAACATGCCCTATATAACCACAACAAATAGACAGGCAGTAACAAACCCCCCAGTAATAAACCCAAACCGGAATGAGCTTGACAAGTTCATCACAAAGCAAAGCCTCTGAATCCTAAAAGAAAGAATGAACTTTCTTCCAGTGCAGTAAGACTCTGGGTTAAGGACAACATCAGAAATTAAGATTTTGGGGTCTTGAACCGAGAGACTTTTTATTTTTCAATGAATTAAGTAAAAAACAGCAGCAGCCACCGGAAACAGTCTTGGCTCTAACTGAAGTGAAATTTGAATGTAAACGGTCCTCCTCCCGATCCAAAGGGGTTGAATCCTTGCCATGTGTTCCAGTTCCTGTGGAAGGGGTTTCCCCCACCTTGCTGACTCTCCGCATCCAGTGGGTCCTCTCCCGCATCAAACTTCCGCCGCATTTCTAGAGGAAACAATGCCGAGGTGGAATCACAGCACAGCATAGGAATCACACAGTGTGGAATCACATAGTTAGGGCAAGAGCACCAACCATCTTTGATGGCTGGTAACAGATACAGACACAGACATCCCCCTTGCCCCAGCCAGGGAACTGCAATTAACGCTTGTATTGGCAGCATCTGTAGAACCTAATTACTTTGAGTTTTTCCAAGCTGTCCAGGACACTGGCAGAGAAGAGATTAACTCCATGAACACACTGCACAAAAAACTTCAAACAAGTCATTTGGTTTAAAGCAAGGCCAAGACAGTACCTGGCTGTCCCATAGGGCAGGTATGAATTTCAACAGGAACAGGGCAGCTGCACTACCCCACCAAGTAATTGCGGTGTTTTGTCCTTGATGAGTTGCGTTCAAGGCCAGGTTGGACAAGCTTTCAGCAACCTTGTCTAATAAAATGCGTCCCTGCCTGTGGCAGGAGCGCTTGGAACTCTACAACCTTTAAGGTCCCTTCCAAACCAAACCATTGTATGACTCTATGAACTCCAGAGCTAATCAATCCTGGAAATCTCTGCAAAATGATATGCTAAAGAGACTTTAGTTTACAGTCACTGAAACACAGTAATTCATTCCAGGTTTACATCTGACTTCATGCAACAGACTGGATGCAAGTATTACTGCTCTGTCTTCTTAAGATGGGTAACAGGAGAAAGAGGAAAGAGGAAGCTGCAATGCTTATGACTTACACCTGCTGAATTTTACATGACTGTAAAAGAACGTAATTAAAGGAAGATGTCATAAGAACAATCATTACCTGGGTCAGTGAGGACTTCTTTAGCAGCTGCTATATCAATGAATTTTTTCTCTGCTTTCTTCTTTTCTTCCTCACTCTGGAAATTATCAGGGTGCCACTGGGATGCCAGCTTTCTGTAAGCTTTTATGATTTCCTGCTTTCGAGCATTTCTGGATGGATAAAATCATAACTTTAAATTTTCTAGTTGTTCATGTGCACATTAGTGAATCTACAGGTTTATTTTACACACCAAGACTAAGTAAGGGCATCAGGAAAACGATGAGATGCCAGTCAACCACACAGCCTTCTAGAGTGGCACTGAAGATTCTTTACACAAAAACCAGAAGAAGCAGGCTGCAACTTTAAACAAAGATTACTCACTCTTTCCTTCACCACCCATTTACTTTCCTCGGAGAGATGCTACTGCCAGCTACCCTGTAGAACACAGTTCCCAGGCTGAAGAAGTTACAATCGGTAACAAAAAATACAGAGCACAGAACAAGTGAGTTCACAACTGGAAAGATGAGCAATACTAGTTCAGAACTAGACACTCGTTCAGTTCTCGTTAGAAAGAGAAGCTGTTGGTTTCTCAGGGTTAATGGCAGAAGTATTCTAGATACCTTTCAGTTACTCCTTTCAAACTCTTCCCATCTGTCACACTACCTGCCAGTTTCATTTTTTGCTGCTTTCAGTAATTCTCTCCAGTCTTCATTTCATCCCCAATTCATTCACCTGACCCTTCATCTATACTAAGAATTTCTTGCAAAGGGATCTATTTCCTTTCTTCTCAATGTTGCTTTTTTATTCTAATCCAAAAGGAACTACAAACAATGCTACTTAAAAGCTGAACACTGCTAAACTGCTACAAGAGGAAAATGAATGTAGTAACGTACAGGAACACCCAGCAGAACAAATTCAAACAATCAGCCCTAGATGCACTGGTTTAATAACCAACTTTCATATTATCATCTCAGATATTAATATCTCACCTTTTTACTCCTAAGATTTTATAGTAATCCCTCTTTTGTGATTGCTTCAGCATCTTCTGGGCACGTTCCAGCCCCTCCCGAATCTGCTGGTCATTTTCACTATTGGCTTGAGCAGTCTCGTAGTCTTTAATAGCTTTAGTAAAAAAAGTAAATAAAAGAAAGATTACACAACTCTTTTATACACTTCAATTTAAAGAACTCAATCACTCACCAAAACTGAGCATGTGCTATTTCCATATGTAAATAGCTGAGCTTTTATTTCAACTTTCCATGTTTTGGGGTGGGGGTTTTCCACAAGTTAGAAAACCTTTGAGTACAGGAGATTAATTCTTCACATATAAATCAGGCATTTTTCTTTCTCTGGGTTCACCACGCTTTTTGGAAAGGAAGAAGGGCAGTTAGTACTAGGGGGTGAGAACACTGTAGAAGCTACAACAGTCACATGGATGAATGTAATGAGCATTTAGGACAGGGATGAAAAAGAAGTCAAGAAGGAAATTCCAGGAGCTGGTATCTGATAGAGCCCACTGCACAGTGTTAGTCCCACACTGCTGCTCAAGTGAACATGCATGACAAATAATATTAAGCAAATATTCCTTCTTCTCCCTGTTCACCTCAATAAACTGGATAAAAAGCCTCTTCCTCTCTAATGGCAGTAAAGATGGATTTCAGATTATGAGGAGGTTCATACTGTCAGTGCAAGACAAATATTTGCCTTTTATGCCTCTGCATAACATGCAGGCAGTTATGCTTTAAGGTTGGGGTTTTCCCCAAAGGCATGCTCTCGCTTTTATTTCAAGAAGTGGCATTTCTCAGGAATGAAAGCAAGAGGTACGGCAATGTATTCACAAATGTTTAAGACATTTCAGGTCAACACTTTAAGTAAACTATATTACTATTGTAAGTGGCAACTGAATGCTTAAGACACCAAGTTTACAATTCTTTGATATCAAGACTTATCAAGGGAAGCAACTGGTTTTTAAGTTAAATAAAACTGCTCTTCTTTCACTGTTCTAATCTTCAAAGTCTCATTTGCAGATCCGAGTTTCCTAGGTTTCTCCAGCTAGACAAAGTACTTGCATCAGATTATTTCCAAGCAGATGCTATTTCTCAGCAGGTGTTACATTTGTTTTTCACAGTTTCTGAGCAAGACAGCAGGAAGTGCTAATGAATTTGTATTACCCAGACATCTGACACCACTGCAATCTTGCTTTGGTTACTGAAAAAACACACCACAAAACCACAACACAATAATCCAAAAAGTATTTCCAGTGCCCCAGTAGCTTCATGAGCTATGACAAACAAAACAATTTCTATTCATTTTCACATCACTGGACACTGTCATTTGCTGCTTCAAAAAAGCATTTTGGCTTCTGCTTGTATTTGTAATCATTTGTCCAGCCATTAAAAAAACCCCAGCAAACAGGAGCGTACACTAATGCGTGTGCCCAACATATGCTGTCAAAACTGATAAAAAGAATGAAAATGCAGGGATTTTCATGCTGCTTTACCACTCTAATGATTTTAAGCACCAGAATACTTAATCTGCTTCATGTAATAATGGGAGGTCCCACCACAATGTCTGCCAAATGCAGATCAGATTGCTCAACATCACTGAGCACCACATCATCTACAGCACACACCGCTGCTGGAAACTAAGCTGCTCAGGGTCAAGGATTTGCAGTAACAGTACGAGAGTGACTCCCTTATTTAAAGGCTGCAAGCATTAAGCACACAGGAAGGCATGGTTTTCAGTGCTGCACGCTGCAGATGGAATGCACCCAGCACACCTCATGGCAAGTACATTTTGCATTCTCCCAGTTGGAAGACGCTTCAGTTTCAATGGTACTCTCCAGAGTAGGAATTTTCTTTCAGAGAGCTAACCGCTCTCCCCACCTGAGGGGTGAGTGCTGGAAGCAGGTGGAAGCAGGATAACAGCTTCCTGATCACCAGCAGTTTGCAATGAAAACATCAGAAATATTCCTATTTCATGTCAGACAATATATTAAATCAGTTCTGCTCAGTCCCTTGTTCTAAATGTACTAGTACCTCACATACCCTACAAGAATCACTGACCTGCTATTTCAGTAAGCACCCTTTCTTCCTTTCATCCTGCCCCATGTATCCCATGACACAAAAGGAACAACCACTTACCAGTACCAGTTTCAATACAAATACTTTAGTCAAATCTAACTCTCCTTCTTTCAATACAAGAGTTTTCACAATCTCTCAAACAGTAAGCACATCATATCTCTAAATACCTTAGCTGGCTTTCCTATCTTGCCTACCACCTCCAAAACAGAGTGACTAAGACCCCCATTATTCCACATGCAGAGTTCATTCACTATCGAACACCAGTAACTGCAGACAACCTATGTCCATGTCAACTGTTAAGAGGAATAACTGAACCAGTTACAGCCTTACTGAAATAGGGACTCTATCCTCCACAGCAGTAGGGTAGGGAGGAGGGGGAAAGAAAAAGGTGGGGGCTTTAATTCTTTTACAAAACTCATGCTGTATACTTCAGACAAGCTCCTGTACTTACGAGGTAAGCCAGAAACTGAGTCATTACACATCTGTCTCTGTAGACAAGCCCTGGATCCCATGTGATTATAAAGTAATTAAACCCATTTGATGGGAATCAGTACTCAGCAATACATACTGAAATGCATCTTGAAGACTTAACAATAATAGCCTTCAAAATTCTGAATTACAAGTAATTCAGAATTCTCAGGCTTTAAAACAGGAAAATGGGTGCCTCTAGCTTGAAGTTTTCTTGAGAGGAGAATGAGAATCAGTTTCCCTTTTAAATATAAGGCTACAATTTTAATTGCTCTACTGTTCTCTACAACAGAGAGAAATCAGCCATCATTTTTACAGCAGTTAAAACTTAAGGATAAATGGAGGCACCTTTAGGCAGACTAACATTAATGGGTTATAATAGTGTTTATGGAGGCTCTGCTGGAAGGCAGAGTGTAACTACAGCCATCTCACTATTGTCAAGGGCAAGAGAAAGGCAGACGATAGGCTAAACCACAGGGATTTGGATGAGCACGGTTCCACTTGAGCATGGTTGTTCACTTAGAAAGAGACCAGGCCAAGCCAGCAGGCTCCAGCCAAGGAACTAAGCTCTCCCAGATGCTAGGTGCATCCCCTCCGTGTTTCCTTACATCCCATAACAGGTAGGTATTTGCTCCATCGTTAAGATCAAGCTGCATTTGTGCAGGACCTCATTACAAAGCTTTCCCCCATCCTGGGTTCAGCAGCAGCAGTCATTTTTCTCCTTCTTGGTAGCTGGTGCAGCGCTGTGGTTTTGATTTTGGGCCT
>JARCZZ010027695.1:0-31823 GCA_030323915.1 Brotogeris chrysoptera | reverse complement strand
GCAAACTTGCTGAGGGTGCACTCAATCCCACTGTCCATGTCACCGACAAAGATGTTGAACAAGACCGGTCCCAACACAGATCCCTGAGGGACACCACTCATTACTGGTCTCCAGCTGGACATTGATCCATTGACGACAACTCTTTGCGTGCGGCCATGCCGCCAATTCTTTATCCACCAAGTGGTCTACC
Source organism: Brotogeris chrysoptera (assembly GCA_030323915.1). NCBI lineage: Eukaryota > Metazoa > Chordata > Aves > Psittaciformes > Psittacidae > Brotogeris > Brotogeris chrysoptera. The sequence continues at coordinate 31,633 of JARCZZ010027695.1, read as the reverse complement.
TATCAAATTGATCTCTCTCCAATTTAGAGACAAGGATGTCATGTGGGAGAGCGTCAAACGCTTTGCACAAGTCCAGGTAGATGACATCAACTGCTCTACCCCATATTCAAAGTTTTCATATAAGAGGATAGCACAAGGCCTTGTACAATTCAACACTTAAAGATAAACAATGTGCATGCTTTCTAGCTACAATCCCTAAATTGGTACTTTTCTCATAGGTAATTCTTCAGCATTTCTAAAGACAGAAGGAAACAAGATTTCAAAATATTACACAGGAAAAATATGCAGTAGCATCAGGGAAAGAACCCAAGTCTTCCAGTTCCTAAATCTTACATTCAGCCCATTAAGCCTCTTCAGTTTTTTTCAGGAAGCCCAGTTTAACATGAGGACACTCTAAATTATGTGAATTTCATCCACCTCCGAATTCCATTAATTTTCAATTTGGTGGGTTTTTAGGGGTTTGTTTGGTTTTTTTTTTTTTGTTACACACCAAGGACTAAGAGTTAGAATGAAGGTTCCGTGAAAAAAAAAAAAAAAAAAAGAGAAAAAGTGGTTCTACCCCTCTCTGAAAAACAATAGATATTTTTAGTAGTCAGATTTATAGCAAAGAAAAATGAGGAATTGTGAACAGTAGAGTAGAATTTCTGAAACCAACAAAATCTTTCAGACAGCCTTTACTAGGGAAAAGAAAGAATGATACACAAAATGCTATCTCAAACAGGATTTGAAACAGGAAGCTGTCAACTAAATTCTTTTCTACAGAGACAGACTGAACAATAACCAGAAATATGGCAGCTCCATGAGAGGTCACCATTAAAGTGACAAAAAGTATAGTATTTCATAGGGAAAAGTAGTCCTATGGTGATTTGACGCTTGTAAATACTTGAATTTCTGATTCTAAAACAGCACACTGAAGGCATTAGAACCAATGACAGTTTTAATGTTATGCAATTTTGTTCTTCAATCTCCAGAAGTAAAGAATGAAGGACACAATGGCTGGTCTTGATGAACTTAAAGTTGATTCTATGGTGATTATCATCGGACGAAAATTGAGGAACATTAAATACTGTTGATGTTTGAGACAATGTAATAACTAATCTCCTAATACTCAGGAAAAAAAAGTCTACTACAAATAAACCATGTATCTTGTTTCTCCATGCATTCTCTTCCCTCTCTCTAGAGGGTTTGCTATCCATTCTCAATTTTCTGATAAAAACATGAAACATTCATCACACAAAGGGGGCTCCCAATTGTACTGGAGAGCCACAGACATTTCAAAGAGCACCTAAATCTTAGAGGCCACAAATGCAGCCTAGCAACAAACAGTTTTACAAGCTTATGACTATCAATCTTTTGTAAACTCTTCCAGTTTTGAAAGCTGGAGTGCAACTCCAGCTTAGATGCAGGTTTTTAATTGGCTGACTATTTGACTTCAAAAGTAAACGGCAGATTTAGGTCAGATGCCAATTTATTATTTCCTTTATTTAAAACTTCACATAAAGAAGTCATCAACGCAGTCCAGGACAGAAACCTAGTCAAAAGAAACTCTATTTTGGAATCCAGATATCTGATAAACAAGTTTCATATAGCACAGCAGATGATACACCACACTGAAGTAATTTGAACTAGCTGCTCATCTTATCCACCAGATGTACTTTCTTCAGTTTTAGACTTGAATTAAAACTTTAAATCAGTCTTCTTAGTTTAAAATCAGTACAATCATCCCAAAGGATTCTACATTATTTTTTACCTAGTAACTAGATACTGTTTACTGCCAAACACCAGCAAAATCAGCACTAAATAACGTAAGCAAGCAAAAAAGTATACTGCAGAATGCAATTAGCAATATTTGCAAAATATTGGCATGTTGCCAATATTTTCCAGAACCACTGAAAACAACCTGTGACAACAGGACACAGGAGTATGTCCATTCATTAGGACTCAAATCCCACTACATTTTGTCATAAATTATTCAGGCAACACCACTGGAACACAAAGACAAGATGCAGGGATGATGTTCCTATTTGCAAAATAGGCTGAATGCCTACTTCTACTGAAGTCCTAATGGAACACAACAGACTCTTCAATGGTCAGTTCTTGCTATTTTAGTCTCAGCAGTCCTTCCCTCTAGCATACAGTATCCTTCATGTGTATTGCATAAGCTACTTTTTAGGGATTTGTAACAGCAGAATTTGAAAAAAAAAATAAAATAATAAAAGCATTAAAATATTTCCTTTGAAAAATCTATGCACAAAATCCAGCTTGTACATGCATTTCTGAAATTTCCAAGAAATGTCAACATTTTCAAATGTTGAATTTTTCATTCATAGAGGCAGAGGAATCTCAGTACAGCTTCATTTTTTGTGATGGTAAATTTTGTGGGCAGAGTTTGGGGATGGCTATGGCGTGAAAACGGACTATCAAAACAGTCATCAATTTCCCATGCAATACAGCAGAAAAAGGTCTAATATTCTTTTTAATTTCACACTGATGTAATACACATAAGATTAACAGCCCCTAACATAGGTGGGTTTTTTTTCTTTAAGGTTGCAGGAAATGTTATGTATCTTATTTCTCGTAAAATAAAATATACGCAGGAAGTCTACACTCCAAGACTGAAGAGATGATCTAGAAATCTGTACTGCATAGCTCCTGAGAGTGACAGATGATATACAGAGAAAAAATAGGCAACATTTAAAAAACTAAGCCACTCAGTTGCAGCTGTGAAGTATGACTTTGTTTTTGAGAATTTTGTCAGGTCAAAAATACTGGTGAAGTATGTATTTCTTACAAATTTCAATACACGCATCTGCACATACTTAGATCTCAGAGACCAGTAGGACTGCTCCTTTGCTGGTCATGGCTTATGGCATTAGCAACTTAAGCTTCTGAAGTTATGAACAATATTTCTGCACAGTCTTAAAGACCTAATAGTACTCTCTGATGCCAAAGAATTATTTAATATTTTATAAGGAACATAATACAAATTAAAATAACACCTTTCATATCTTAAGTCACTAAAAGCTACATGGATTCACATGGCATTTTTCAAAGTGATAGAGCACAAGACTGATGCTTATAGTTCCATTAGAAACATTTATATGCAAAACACTGCTTTTTCCAATCATAAATTTCTTTTGAGATTTATTATTGCCCTATAGTACTTTTGTTTGAAAAGAGACTCTAGGGAGATGACACTTTCCTTGGATAGCATTGTTATAGCTGACAGAACACCTAAAAGGCAAACCGCCTCTTCTTCAGCTTTCAGCCTGAGCCAATCAAACACAGAAATTCTCAGCCTCTTCTAATCTTGAATTCTGGTTTTTGAATTCTACAGAATAATTGTAGCTTTTGAGCACAGAATCATTTTGTCACATAGGCCATTCTAGTTCATGAAAACGCTACTGGTGCCCTAAATACCATTAATAAAAAAAAATTTGTTCTTGGCATTGCAGACATGTCAGCCTGATTAAAAATGATTGCATATTGTTAGCATTAATGCATATTTCATTACAAAGAAATGATCCCGGAAGGCACCTTACACTTACCTTCCCATCAGAAAATAATTTATACCTGGGAATATTATATTTATTTCCCTCTTGAGCTGTTATTATAGGCCCCTGCAAGGATTCCTGGGACCAGCTTAGTTAAACACTTCTACAAAAGACAATCTGCACTGAAGAGCTTCCAGACTCTTTCATTTTATTTTAGACAGTTTGAAAGGAAGAAAGGTGACCTCAAGGGATACTTACAGGCAGCTTCTTCTTAATGCAAAGGAGGGTAAAACAAAAGAAGCTGTTAGAAAGCTTGAGAAATAAACAACCAAGACATTTTGACTGCTCATTTGTAGTTCAGAATAAAAACTAACAGCAAGTGAAGCAACAGATAAGGCAGAGTAGAGCACAACTAAGCAGCTTTGCCTGGAAGTAATTGGAAACGTCTGATCACAAGAATACTTTAGAGGCATGCAGGGGAACCATACAGAGTGGCTAAACCAAGAACCAAGCAAATGACCTTAACAGCAGAGTTCTGCACTGTTGTTAAGTGGAAAAAATTGGATTCAAGGTTCATAGGGGAGATGGCTTTTTCTCAGCATGAAGGAGAAGTCCAGGATTTTGAAAGCTTTTTTGGGATTCAGTCTCTGGTTTTGCTCCAGTTCAGTACAAGATACTGTGACAAGCTATTAGAGGCAAGAGCATTTAACATTACCCAAGAGTTTAATGCTTAAGAAAAACCAAGCATTTATTTAATTAACCATGGCACTCAAGCTACACCTCTACTATCCTTCAACCCTGGCTCCACAGTTCTTGTAAAACCCCTGACTTTGGAAGTCACTTAGAAAATAAAGGTCCACAAAGGTCAGGACCACCCAAGTACAAAAAAGATACTTCATCACATACTGGAACAGAAGAAAAGCCAGAGTTGGACATGCAGTGTAATGTGGCCAAGGTCCACAAACAATACAGACGCCTGAGCTGGCATCAATTCAAACTAAAGCAGCCATATTGTATGGCTCAGCCCTGTGTGGATACATAAAAATTGCATTTCGTTAACGCAGCACTGGGGGTAAGCTAACCACCTCTGCCTCCTCCAAGCTCTGGTACCTTCCTAACAGTCCACCACATCCGCTGCTAGCTCAGCAATTCTGTACCACCCTCCATGGCTCTATGTTATGTGCCAGCTAGTAACCATGTTTAACAGTAACTGTAGCCATCTGTTTCCCTTTTCCAGGCCCCTACTGAAAACACTTCTGACATCAGCACTGTCTCCATAGCACCTAGAACACTTAAGTGAATTTTTTCCGTTTTCTATGCAAACCAGAACAGAAAATTGGACAGATTTAAATGCAAGATGACATTTAATAATTCAATAAGCTACTCCAAACAGCAAGGAGTAACTGAACTTAGTGCAAATCCTTTATTCATATGTTCACAGAAATTTTGACTTAGACGGTATGAACCTATGCAGCAACCAGTAAAGATGGTTTTGCTCTTCTTCCTTCCTTCTGTATGCATTTTCACACTGACACAGGCACCTCAAGTAGCCCTGTATAGTCAACTGAACCAAGGAAACAATCGATGCAGCTAAAACCTGCGTGCAGCAGCACTGCTCTATATCATCTTGAAACCGAGCATGGATCTGCATCACCAAAGTACTGGATTGTATCACAGCATGTCACACTACAGCTGGCAACTTTGAAATCTTTATATGACTATTTACAGACAAATTAGTAAAGAGGGCAAAAAGAGTAGCTAAATGAAACTCACTACTACTTGCAAATCTCTCAGTCAGCAGCCTTAATATTCCTACTGTACTGGATCTTTGTTCAGAAGTACCTCAAGTTTGACACACCTCCTCTGAAAAACAAACAAAAAACAAAAAAAACAGCTTCTGCCTCCACTTCTGTCATTTTTTGCTTAGATTTCACTCTTTACTGAACCAACAAAGGTTAAGTCCTTGCTGCTCAGGTTGATTACATTTTCTCCAGCCATGAGGCCTCTGTGGGACTGTTTTTTCTTCAGAATGGAAATATGCATACTTCTGAAGCAGTACTGAATCATTTGATAATGCACATGTAACTTACATGGACCCTGTCCCCTATTGTACCTATGCTTCCTCTAATCCTTTTAGTTTAGTGTGCAAAATTCAGATCAGCCCCAGCGAAGTGATCCTACAGCAGGCAGGAGTTTCTCAAACAAAGGTATCCTGTAAGATCACGTAATAGCCTCACAAAATTCTAGTCACAGGAGAGAAAGGACATGTTTGAAAGGCACGCAAAGTTAGTTTCTAATATCTTAGAGAACACAAGATGGTTACACTGATTTTATATCAATGCTAGTAAATATTTGGTTTTTTGAGCACAAATAAATAATTTTACATTAAGTATTTGATTTTCAAAACTGAAAGCACATTAAACATAGCAGCAGAAAATACACTTTTCATGTTAGATATTTTTTGGCAGTGTTCAAGGCCAAGGCAGACAGAGCCTTGGGTGACACAGTCTAGTGTGAGGTGTCCCTGCCCACAGCAGGGGGGCTGGAACTAGATATTAATGTCTTTTCCCAATCCAAAACATTCTATGATTCTATTTAGGTGTAGCTTAGACATTATTCTCACAAATTGAATAAACATCCTCATACCAAACAGCTTGACCTCGTTTCAGTACAAGTGTTATGCAATACATAGAGCTACAAAGACAGGTATTTGCATCAGAGACAAATTCCAGTCTCCAGCCTGGATGAACAGATGATGGCACAGTAACATTTAGCATTAACACTTCTTCAGGGTTCTTTCAAAATAGCAGCTTACAAAAAATGTCCTTTTGATAGATATCAGTGTATTGATAATTTTGTCTTCCTTTTGCCTCATTTAAAATTTTTGCTACACTGTTCTGGGTGTGTACCTTTCATTACTAGGCCACTTCTTATCTTCATGCCTCTAATTGAAGAGTAATAATGCCATAATGGGCCCAAAATGTCAGCAAAGTGTGAGCTGAATCAGATTTCACTGCATTAGCCTCACCAAATTAAATCTTCATTTGCAGAAGGGCATTCAAGGAATACACATGTAAAACAGAACTAAGTGATCCTCCCCCAATACTGTGACAAATGAAGCTGAATATCATTATAAGCACATGATTTATTCTTTGCCCAAAATGAGGCTATGACTGCTGTGAATCACTCTGAGAGTTATTATCTTAAATTTACCACTTTGAGTTTGCTTTCATTTGTTTATCTGAGGCTTACATAGCTACTCTGTGAGTGTAACACTAGCATATAGATGGGTATTCTATGCTTCCTACGCGAGAATTACCGTATTAAAGTATGCTTAATCTGGATTATTCAAAATCCATATTTAATCTGTGCTAGCACAGCATAAAAGAAGTACAATACGTGTAAAAACCACAGCTGTTTTGATTTGTTTTGTCTTTTCTTTTCCCCCTTAAAAATCCACAGAAAATTATTGGTTTGTTTCTTCAGATGCAACAATTAATTATCCATTTCCCCAGGGTTTATGTTGGCATCAACTGATAGTGATTGTATATGAAAAGTTTTGCCCAAAAGCATACCAAATTATTATAAACCAGCCATGTTAGCATCTCCTGCATTTAAAACAGATGATTTACTTCCTAGCAAATCATTTTCTATTAAATTAAGTTGATCAGTACTTCATTTCTGCTTCTATGGAAGCAGACTGGTAAAATTTACTGAGGAATCTTGCAGTACGTTCCCACTTGGCAAAACAGGCACATCCTGCACAGGTTCTATTCACCATTAAGACATCACAAAGTTTGTGGGACTGCAAACTAAGAAAAAAAAATAAAATATATATATACGTATATACACCTAAGCTTAAGGAAACTATTTTTCTGTGGCTTGACTTAGCACAGAAATTCTTCCAAATCAATTTACAAAAACTTTGTATATTCATGATTTGTGTCCTGATAATAAAATGATAAATCCTCATACAGAATTCACATAGCTATAGTAAGTGTTTCTCATAAATGCAAGCTAATCTGCAATCGTGTAAAATTTGTTTAACTAGTCAATATCTAATCAGACATAGTGACTTTTAAGGGACCAACAACAAGGCCAAAATATTGTACAAATGGACAACTAAATTAACCTAAAATTAAAAGAATTACTCAAAACCAGAACTAAAAATCTTCTACAGTGCCTGAATCTGCAATAAGTCACCACATAACTAGCCAGAAAGACTACCTGAATTAATATTACTACATTGCAATAGCTCTGCCAGTGAAAAAAAGAAAAAAAGGAAATGCTTTCTTCTAATACAAAATATTAATTTTGTTTGTACTGCAATTATTCTAGTGCAGGACTCAACACTGTTAAATCAAAATAAGTAGAAATTGCACCTTTGATTACATGGAATGGGAATCAAAATGTTTATCCTGGCCTCCAGGACAGGAGGTAGCACAACTCTAGAAGCAGGTGGTTATCTCAGAACTCTCAGTATTATAGATGGTTATTTGAGCAAATTTTAATTAAAACATTTCAGCCCTGTACTTTCCCAAACACATATGACATTTTGGACTCATAGCTAACAGCCCCCCTTTCAGAAAAGCTTATGCTTTAAATTAACACATAGCCAGAATAGAGGTAGCAAAACACTTCACTGCCAAGTTGGGTTTCAACCTAGAAAATTATTTGGCTGCCCATGCCACAGAGCTCAACCTTGTTTTACTCTATGCTGGGTAGCAGCTCTGGGGTACTGAACTTAGTGAGGGCTGCTGTATAGCTTTTTGGGGGTTTGTACGTGTTATTACTGCCCTCATGGCTTTCTAAGAATGTCATTTTTAGCAACAGGACCAGATTTTCAACAGATCAGTTCAGTTAGACACAAAATCAAAATGGACAAATCTTCATAAGAGCTCAGAACAGACAGTGAAAACCTCTCTTGAAAATCTGTCCCCAGTTATAGATGCCAAGTACTTGAAAACCTGGCTCTGAGGATTTAAAAATCTGTTTTCATATGCTCAAAACCAATACTGCAGCCAGTTTTGGAACTTCTGACACCGTATTTCTACCAGAGAAGGAGCAAGAACAGAGGTAATCTAAAACAGACTGAGTAAACCTACCAAATAAAACTATTTTAAATGACAAAGCTTACTACTACATTTACTGACACTGTCTATGAGCTGGTTTTGGGGTTAGCCCCTCTTTTATTTATATATTAGTCTTTCTGAGCCAGAACTGAGCACCTCTACCTTTTGCTAGTTCCTCACTCATGTCAACCTACAATATTGCTAGTGACAGTAGATAAAATGGCCTGAAAGAAAAAGCAGCAATTCCTCACTCTCTTTTCCTGTAACCAAAATTGGTTGAATCTATGTAAATGAATTGAGTTTACACAACACAGGAAAAAAAAGTCAAAATAGAACATTAATCCAAATGGTAATTAATACAACTGCAAAAGAGAACATAGCTTTTGCTGTTTAAGTGCATTAGGATGGTATCACTTAGCTTCAACGCACACTCCAGGAATCACTTCCTGGAAGAAACTACTACACAAAATGAGATTGGATTATACATTCTGAAGCTCTCACAGCTTTGAACTTTAATATGGAATACAGAGGCCACATTTCTGCCTTCAGCGGAATTACTTGTCCCAAAGACAGGAATAAAAGTTGCTTTGTTACTGGAGTTTCTTCGAAGATATTCAAATTTAGCAGTACATCAGTAGTTGCTTTCACTTTAAGGTTCAAATGGTAAGTTCAATTTGGCCAATTCATACAGTTGTTACACTACAAAGCCAGCTTTTGTCAGTTCCCTGAACTGCCATACAGAAAATGTAAAATCAGACTTTTTTGCATGCTGTGATTAGGACTGTAAGGAGAAGTCTCTAAGCATCTGTTAAGGAATTCTTGCCTTTAAAAAATATACATGACATTAAATATGTAGAAGTGTTTGGCTTTTTACTGCTACCACCTGCCCTGGTAATGTCAACATTTTATTTTCTTAACACAAACTCTCTTCACCACAGTTACAAATATAAACCTTTTAAAGAGGCAACATTAATTCAGTTTATCTAAACAGAGACAATTCTTATGAGACAACAAAAACATCAGGGACTAAATGTAAAAACCTAATACCCGAGTGTATAATTACATTATTCATTAGGAAGTAACTTCAAGTGACTGTAATTTACTGTTTTCTTCCTGTCCCTTGAGCAAGCACGACATGTAATAGTTAATCAATTTAATCCCAAACTCCGAAATCCACTATCAATAAAATCTGACACAGAGACTCACGGAAGAGACCCACCCCAGCCTACCCTCAAGGATCAAGAGAGCTTACCCAACCTGAAGGTTGACTTAAGAAGAGAGGATGGCAGATAACTTGTGCTTCCTTCGTCACTCAGCAGAAAAAAATTGTCCTGTAAGACCTGCGTACTGTCTGTTGTGTCTTTTGAATAACTATGTTTTGTGAGATGGGCTGGTCTTTCATGAGGCATACGCGAATGGGCACATCTGCCCTCATCCTCACCTCAGACCTCCCCTTCCGACAAAATCAGTAACCAGGTTGCTTTGATCTCAGCTTGGTACAGTCTGGGTAAGGAACGGCACACAGATAAAAACCATGACGCTTTAGTGTTTTAGACAACCCACCTATTAAAACTTTGTTTATTTACCAACAAATTATTTAATAACATAATTACTTAATAAAACTGCTGCCATTTAAGCACCTTTGCTCCGTGCTGCTTAGCAGGGTCAATTTCCAACAACTACACCGGAGAAACAGAATTAGGAGAGCTATACAAACATAAATCCACACTCTGGGGAGCTGGGAGACCCGGCACACACATCAGCGGCAGGCCACGCCCTCACCTCCCTGAGCCTAGGCAGCCGTCCCGGTTCGCCTCACCCTCGCTCAGCTGCCCCTTCTCCAGCGCTTACCTACGCTTTTTGTTCCTCTTTTATTTTTGCCTCCTTCTTTTGCCAGGCTAGCGAGGTAAGGCCCAGGAAAAGATGAACGAAAAAAGCCCGTTTTGGTTACTGCTTGCAGACTTACCTTCCCAGAGGAGGTGGCACGTCCACAAACAGATCGGACCTCGCCTACCCGGATAGCACCGTAACGGCACCCACAGCCTCCAGCAGGCAAGAGAGAAGAAAGCCCGCGCTCCCACCACCCTCGCTCTAATTGGTTGCTCGGCAGGAGAGGCGGAGACACGGCGGGAAAGCACCAACCAGAGGCGCTGTGTGACGGCTGCGGGATTGAGGAGGGCATAGAATGTGTCGGTGGAAGGTGGGTTTAATCTCGTTCCTGGGAGCCAGGTGCTTGCCTTTGGTGAGGAGTGAAACATCAGTTGGTGTTCTCCAGGTGAAGTATAATCTGTATGTTATGCTTCTCAATCTTATATTTGTTAGGAGCTATAGTTAGCTTCAGAGCTAGTGTCAGTGCCCTCTTGAGGTATGGCCTTGTTTTACCTAACCTGTGTCTTTCCAATACTATGCAACAAACTCTTTTAACACCACAGTCACCTTTTAAACCAGGGAAAAGGTGCCTCAACTGATTATGATTAGTAAACCCTGACATCTTTATTGCTGCTGAACTGGCTGGCTGGCTTGCTATTAGCCCAGTTCTATCATTTCCTAAACTGGGAAATGACTCAGGTACAAAATTAGAGGATTGAGTGTAAGTCTGGCAGAAGTTGACTGCTTTAAATGAGTGCTGTGTCAGAGAGATCCTATCTCTGGGATGTTGGAGAGCTGTTCATGTTACCTGTCTGGCCTTCAGGGATTTTTGTTACTTAGTCCCTCCTGGCATACTGTAGCAGCAATGGCTTTCCTGACTTTTCCCTATTGTTTCATGTTGCTGCTGCCTCCTAGCAGAATTAAAATGCAAGAGTAAGTTAGGAAAGGGGAACTTGAAATGGCCTGAAGAAGGGAAATATCATGAAAGGACATTTTAATTTCTGAAATATCTGTATGGATAGTTAGACAGCAGGGTGTGGAGTTAGGGGGATGACTGCTGATGAACTTCTGGTTGGTTTGGGTTTTTATTTTTTCCTGAACTGTAAACATATTAATTAGTTTTTGTCAGTCACACTGGCTTATTTTTGTCATTCTGATGATTATTCTTATGTTCATTATTACATTAGTGGCTTGTTCAACTCTGTTTTATGTACCCAAGAGTCTGGGATGGGTACTTCATAATTATGTTGGCTTTTTGCATTAATGTGTGATCTATAATGGTTTGGAGCCATCCCTTACAATTTATTTGATTAGGTTGCTTGGCCTGTGTGTTAAAAATCTTTCAGCATCTTGGAAAGTAACCTAATTGTCTGAATATCAGAAAGATAATCTTATTTTGTAAGACATTTGACAGGATTTTTAATATTCTACTTGGCCAAGTCACAGCGATATTTCTTCTGCAGTAGTGGTAAAGTCTTAGCATATCTTAAAGAATTTTGAATTTTGGAAGAGCTGTCTTAAGCAGTAAGATTTTTATTTTCCCACACACACACACTTGAGCCATATAGCTCGAAACTTCTTAATACAGTAAATGTTTCATGAAAACAGCATATACTGAAGTGTGTATCTATGTAGTAAAGTAACTCCAAATACATAAGCACCATCATAGGACTCAAAAGAAGAATGCGGTTTTCCTCTTGTTCTTGATGATTGGCAATAGTAATGGGCTGCAAAAGTAGTAGAAAGTAAATTGGCTGATCAGTAGTCAATGTAGAACCTGTTTATTTAGGTGCCTATTATGGATATTATTATGCATCTTCTTTTCTGTCAGAGCTATAGCTTCTTATGATGGTAACAAGTGCTAATAAAATTTGAGATCAATTTTAATGAGACCTCAGGACACCTCACTGTGAATGCACAACTGTTCAGTTCTCAAATTTGTTCTTTCTGCAACCCCCACTTCCCTGTGGTGGAATATGTTGTGGCCAAAATTTCAAATAATATGCTGTGACCAAATTTTCTAGGTGTTTGCGGGTTTTGTGTGTGGTGGTCTGATTGTTTCTGGGGTTTTTTTGGTTTTAGGGGTTTTTTTTATTACTCACTGAATTGTGTGGTTTGTACTAGAAGTATTTGAAAGCATGTGGAAACTTGGTTGCAGATATTAAGTGGGTCTCAGGATACAGGTATTGCAGTTGACTGTTAAGAATTTCTGCAATCCTGCTGATAGTAAACCTGTAGCTGTGAGAAATGCAAGCTTCATGGAAACTGTTTTCTTCTTAGTAGACAAACTTCAAAGCTAGGGTGGGAAGGAGGGCACAATTCTTAGCTTCTGACACTTTTTCGTATTGAATACCAAGAGAGATCTTTTTGCAAATGGATTCTAGGTGATAGATTTGTCTTTTCAGTGCTATGTCTATTGAGCATTATACATTTCTGAACTGTTTGCTGTGGTTTTGTCAGGTGATGCATGACCTTTTAATCATTCTATCATCTTTCTGTTTCTGTACTGGTGGTAAACTGTCAGGCTTGTTGCCTGCAGTTTAGCGTATCATCCAAATTTTTATAGAAATTGTTGAAATTGCACGATTCCTTTCACTTCATTTAAGTGCTTGGCAGCAGTTCCTTCATGGGTATAGCTGTTGTTTTTCCTCTCTATTGAATGTTCTAGCTCTTGCAATGTCAGTTCCTTCACCAGCCATCTGTCTTGCTGGCTCACTCGCTATCTTAACAGCTCTTCTTCTCAGACTAGATGCAAGTCCTAGAGAGTACACCATCAGCTGTTATTTTTTTATTCAGAAGCTTTTAAAACAATTGTTGCTGCACACAAATATCCCATATTTCAATCCTCTCTATTCAGTCCTCTGTGCTTACGGTTGCTTTCTACAGCCTCCTCTTTTTTTCTGGGTTCTTTTGCAGTTTGTTTTTCTATCACTTCATTCATTTTCCTGAAATTTTCAGAGTAATTTTCTTCAGTTTGACAACCTAGCTTGCCCTGAATTCTACATGGAAAGCCAATGTCCAAATGCAAGGAAAGTCTAATCCAGTTCTGCTTGTTGTTTACCAGTAACTCTGTTCTTTAAAAATCACGGAACAAGGCATCTAAATACTTTCAAATACTACATAAATCAGGTAATAGCTCCTGAGAAATATAAGATCAATATCTTTCATTAAGAAGTAGAGAAGAACTTTGTAGCATTACAGATAGGATAGATGCCCTTGCAGCTGGCATATTGCTAAACAATCTAGCCATCTTTTTTATGAAAAGTTCTATTTGCTTGTAAGCCAGTCAGGCCAGGATGCAAACTTGCTTTATGAAGCCCTAAGTGTATAGCATCCCCTATTATAGTAGCAGTTTGTTTTATTTTTGTACACTCTACTAGTTTTATAATCTGGCAATAGTAAAGGTTCATTTAGTTAGTGCTCCGAGCATTATAAACTGCTACTTGGTGCTAGTGCAATTGTCAGGGGTACAAATGAATGTTTTAATAAAGATAGGGGCATACCAGGCTTTTTTAATGAATGTTGATAAGCCTTTCTCAGACCCTCTTCTCCTTTCCTGGACAAAGTCAAATACTGTTTATTGCCAATGCCAATTAGTCAGCCAAGCATCTGTAGCTGGCAGCTGTCCTCATGAAGAAAGCTCCATGAGATTAAAACTCCTGAGACACTGATTTGCATGTGGATGTTACTGTTTGTCATTTTCTGAGTGTCTTTCATATATATTGTTTCTTAAAGAAAACCAAGTGTGCTTAGTTAGTAACTAATTATTAGTAAGCTGGCTTTTATTTCCCCACTGTACTTATGATCTCCAGCGTAAATTTAGACCTGTTGTTTAATATCTCTAGTGAGGGACTGTCTGTGTGTGGAAGGTTTGTTTCCAAACTAAGCTATTGCAGCTGAAACAGGTCTTTTCCCATTGTGATGATGTTATGCTGGCAAAGATGTGTTCAGAATAGCTTGGTGTGCTCTTGGCTACAAAGTTAAAGCAGTATTGCTATATTGGTAACAGACTTTATGCTTGTATAGTAATTCCAGTGGTATGGAAAAGCTTGTCATCTTCCTAAAAGTTACAGTGTCTTTCTGGTATTACCTAGACTTTTTTTGTGTAGTCTTTGTGCACAGAAAGTGAAAACAGTCAAGTAAAGGCAACAGGATGGAGGACTGTGAGAGTATAAATTGATTTATTTTATTCCTTTCAAGCAAGTCAAATTCCTGCGCCCGGTAGGAAATTGGATTCCTGACCTTCAAGAGGAAGGCAGCCTAGTGGTAGCATTTGAGACTGCAGAAGCTGTCTCCAAAACCCTATTGAGATTCTCCTGTGTTCCTGACAAGCCTTGTAATCAAGTATGGCTGTGAGAGGCAGATAAATTTGAAAATGTCCAGAATTTGGCAACTGATAAACTTTTCCTCTCATTGAGTGAAGCTGTAGATATCCTAAACCAAGCAAGTAGTCAAATCCAAGAAAACTGCAGACAGAAGCTGGTAAGCTACAATTTACCTTCCCTCGTCTCTAGGATGTACTCTGGGCTCAAACTAAGCGTTATGCCATTACTGTTAAGGAATGTCATCACTGTTAGGTGAACACACTGCCTATGTTAATTTGCTGTGCTGGAAAAAACAAGTAATCTCTCTCCAGAAGAACAAAACTATTCACTGGAATGTGATTGGAAAGATATTTTAAGAGCAGACAAAATCCACTTACATGCCAGGGTAGAACGAACTGTCTGCTACTTGCATCCTATTAACTAGAAGGCAACTCCCAATTAAAGCTCTCTGGAAAAAAAAAAAATCATTAGGCTTCACAAGATTTCAAATTTTTTGCTTTAAATAGTCACTGTTATTAAAGAGAATTCCTGCTTACAAATCAGTCAAAATTTGAACCAATATAGTTCAGGAAATGAAGTGAATTAAAAAAATTTAAAAAAAATCAGCTTCTGCATTACATTAATGCAATCTTTCCATCATGGAAAATAGAGGATTTAGCTTCATCATAGTTTTGACATTGTATTCAAATTAGATTTACATTTTACTAAAACCATCTGAAAAGTCACACTTCAGTTGCCAAGACATGCTCATCTGGAGCATCCTAAAGTAACAGAAACATCACTATGTAGGGCTTATTAAACTTTCCACACTTTCTTAAACAAGTCAGACTGTAAATTGATTCAATAAGAAGTTAGATTGAGTAACTTTCCATATTCTGTAAAAATTAATAATACAAGATGGTATAACTTGTGTTGGGGTGCAGCCCTAATGACTGTGTATAGGTAAATTCTGAATGGAGAAATCTGGAGCTGGGCCATACAGCATTGTCAGAAGTAGCTCTTCAGAGGCAGATTATGAAATTAGAACTGTAATCTCTGCTTGACATAGAGTTAATATGCAGCTTTTCTAGGGCTGAAGCTGTTTACTGTTTCTTCCATCTGTCAGGATTTTCCTAGGTTCCATGGGAAATGCATACATGCATTTGAAACTGAGATTGCATAGAGGAAAGCTTTCGTTGTGGGTATGTTACAGAACTCTGTAAGAATTGTAGGTAGCTGCTGGCAGACCACTAGGTAAAGGATTGAATGGATGTAATGGAAGTAGTTATTTACAATAATTAAACAAATTGGAAATCCTTTTTTCCCTTCTTCTGTGTGACACTTGAAACTTGTTTGTGTGAGAGAAATTAGTGAGAAAAATAACAGTCAAAAGCATTCAGACCTGAGGGGAATGATTTACCTGAATGGAAGCCTATGTGGGGTTTTCTTTTAGGACAGAATTTAGTTTCTTCTTTTGGTGTGCCAAGTCTGCAAGGTTAATATATAAACTAAACTTACAGGACTTTACCTTTGTGAAATAATGAAATCAAGTATCACATTAGATGGCAGAGATCAACTTCCGTATTTGTTGTAAGTTACTTGTACAGACTGTCTTGGAAAGTCAAAACAAACTGAAGGAATACTTACTTTGTGCTGACCTAGTGATCTGTAAGGTAATCTTCTGTACCTATAGATTGACTCTTGTGTTCCATAGCCTTTTCTTGCAGTACCAAAACACAGACTAGTATAATTAAATGTGTGCATCAGCAGCCTGTGTACTGTGTTTCAGAGAGACTTTCAGTAAATGTTCATATGTTCAATGAAGATTTAGCTGTGCCTGTACTTTTCCACCTTAAGTATCTTGAATACATGACCGTTTAGCTTTGGAAAACACAAAGAGCAGAATATTGGGCTAAAGCTGGAGTTCGAGAAGTGATCAGAAGGCTGGCTTTTTAAAAGTTCCAGTTTTCTAGTTCTGTCACTGATGTTGTTTGAAAATTAAGAGTTTAGCTAAGAAGCTGAAAGGACAAATTCAAGGTCTTCTGTCAGTGAACAAAAATCATTTTATACCCAAGACATGCCCATACATTTACAGCAGTATACAATTGAATTGGGTCTGCCACTCTGTGGTAGCAGACATCTTGTGCTTTGTTTCCATTGTACATTGCTCTTTGAAAGGAATGCTTATCATACCAGCTGATACCCTGTCAGCAACTAGAGTAATGTACATAATTGCACTTTATCAGGATGGGGTTTTTTCTGTATTTTTTTCACCTTTGTTGTGGGAGTAAGAAAAGATTCCCCAGGACTAGAAACAATGAAGTGCTGTTTTTAGACTATACAGTCATCTATACTTTTGCATTGTCTTGCTATGTTTGAAGGGTACATTCAGTTAAAGCTCCATACAGCTTTGTTTCATCATGAAAAAGTGATATGTGCATCCTCTATGACTAGCAAGAATCCTCATCTCTAGTGTGTGTGTCAGAAAAATATGTGTACTTATGGTAAGGAATTAATTATGGGCACTAATTGTCAGGGTTTCTTCCTCCCTCTCTTTCTCAAAGAGGCACTAAGGGATTCCAACATGGATTATATCCTTTACTCTCACTCATGGGGACACAAACTTCTCTCTACCCTCTGAATAGATTTTACTAACATATCTCAGTCCCCCACAGAAATAATAAGATTAACAAGATTCTTATTTTCATTGGTCTCTGCCCGTTCTTTAGCTTGGATAAGAGACTCCTGTCTGTGTTGTTTTTTCTAGACTCTCCCTGTCTTTTCATTCTGCTGGTAGGGTCACCAGTGGAGGTAAGCTCTTGAGCCGGATGAGGCATTTCTATAGAAAAAGCTTTGAGACTTTGATCTCCCTTCTGCATGGCAGTACTGTTTTACAGAAGTAACTGTGCTAAGGAGTCAGGAACTGATGACTTTTTCTTCCAGTCTGTGATATTTGAAGTGTTTCAGGGCATACCCACTATTTTAATGTATCTTCACTTGTAATTTCTCACTGAGACAGAATTTCTCATTATTGTCAGTATCAGTGGCAGACAGTTCTGCTCAGCAGTATGGGAAGGGTGGAGTAGCCTGTATAGAAAGCTACAACCTCGCAACCGATAGCTGCTAAATTATTTTAGAAATAATATTATCACTTCCCAGGCAGGGTTAAATTCTGCCTTTTCTTCACCCATTAACTGCTTGGTAATTAAGGAAAATAAAGTTTCACAAATCCCCGAGGCAAGTGATCGTGAGTCTTTCTGCTGGCTTCTTTGCAAATACTCTAAAGGAGCCTATGGATTTTTACCACTTTTTCCAACATAACTTTCAGTAACTGAAGGGAGTAAAGTGTCTGTCTAACTCCTTTTTTGGCAGACAGAAGGTTAAAGCAAGACATCCTGCTTAAAAGTGAATAGCTTCTGCTGTACTTGAAGCACAGTATAGGTGGGAAAGAGCAAAAAAAAAAAACCCTGAAGCCTGATTTGAAGCAAAACTATTAATCAAACGGTAATTTGTTTAGAAATAGTCAGGAGGAACAGATGGAATCCTGTGGTTCTGTCTTCTCCTTGAGTCAGTTTTTAAAATATATTGAAAGCTTGTGTACTCTTGAGTGGCAAATGTGGCTTGTCAGAAGTTATTTTTACTATTCTTAATACTGAAATAGATTGTGCTTGAGTTACAGTAGTTGACAGAATTCTTAAGTACCACAAAGCAAATACTTGTCTTGCATTTATGTGGTTAAAACTTGAAATTTACTTTTGAAAACTTACAAAAGTAAGTTGAAAACTTACACAAATTCTGTTGTGTAACAGAATGCTGTTCAAAATGATGCCTTTTAGCAGGAAAGGGGGTGGGAGTTGGTGTGATAGTACTGTAAACAAATATTAAACTTTTTCCTTGCGTGTATTCTTTAGGACAGTATTCAGCTACTCAGAGCTGTGTATAGGACACTCTCTCTACAGTTCGCATTATGTTGGTAGTGCATCTTGTGGTATTTTTCCCATGAGACAGTGATACAAGTCTAAGCCTTGATGTGTATTTCATACTTAAATCAGAACTTCTTAGCTTATGTTGTCTAATTGTAACATATTCTCTAGTAGCATACTTCTGGAGTAAAAATCCTCTTGATTAGCTGAGGAATATACAGTTTGAATGATCCCAAAACTGAATAGAGTTGTTAAATCTTGTTCTAATTGTGTAGTTGAGCTGTGCCATAGGTCAAATGCCAGTTTCAAGATTCAGGTTTCAACAGATGCTGTGGAAATTTTAACAAAGATCACCTTAAATAATTGTTTCCCATATTTTTAAGATGCCAGTTTGATGTTTATCTACTCTGTATATGTGATGCTGAAACTTCTAATGCACTTTCAAAGCAGATACGGAATCATGTCATCAGGGACGCTCTCTAACTGCAAATAGTCCCTATCTGCAGGCATAAAGCTAAGAGGACAGGCAGAAGCTAAACTTATGAGTTGAACATTGGTTGTGCATAGATGACTTATTTTGTAATGTCCAAGACATCTTGGTTTCAGATCTAAAGAAGACTGTATGGTCATCTTAAGCTGAAGCTAATGAAAATTCTGAAGCTAATGGAAATTCTGGCTGAGAATTTTTGAAGAATTTGGTCCTGTGTGTTTCACATTGAACTCCTAAGAGTCTGTATTTGCAGATTTTGTAAAGTTGTATTTTTTTGAGTACAAGTAGCAGGAGGTTTTAAAAAAAAAAGGGGGTGGCAAAAAATCCCCCAACTAAACACAACAAAAAACACCCACTTTTTAATAGCAGCCTAAGACAAGTCTCAGAAAAAGGCAAAAAAGAAACCTGAAGAATGAAAGAATGACAGAATAAGTTCTGTGCAGTTCTTGTACTTGGACTAGCACTGGTTCACGTCATCTGTGCTAGCTGTAGAATAGCAGGTGAGTGAAGAATACAAACCTACATAGAAGCATTCAACCTGAAACCTAGTAGGCCAGCAGCCAGAGGGTCTAAACATCACACAGAAATGCAGGCATGCTGCCCAGGCATCCACTCCCATTGAGGAGACTGGGGTCAGTTCACCAATAGAGTGCTTTCTTCCTCTTCTTTAAATATACTTGTTAAACCTCAGACTTGTAAAGCAAGATTCAAGACGGAGATGCATCGATCTCCCTTCACTAGGGTTTTCTATTATCATGAAGTTGCTTGCTCCTGCTTTGACTTAAGTGGATACTTGCTGCTCACTTCATTAAGTATGGCACTACTCTGCCTGCTGGTTTTGCAGTAAAAGCTGAGTGGCCCTGACAGTGTAACCATCAAAGGGCAGTATTTGCATGACTAAGTCAGGAATCTCAAAAATCTGGTGACTTCCCAGTGGATAAATAAAACCTTATGTGCAGGGCTTGCTCTCTATCCCATCTTCTTCCTCTTCTTATCCCCAGCCCAAGCACGAGAAACAAAGTTGAGTAGAACTTAATCAAGAAACAAAATGTTGTATTCATTGCAGTTCTACATGTTTGTTAAGCTACTTGTTCAAGACAAAATAAAATGGAAGTGAACACTTCTGCACATATTTTTGACAGCATTGTATTCTCAGACCAAATTATGGACTATTCCTTTTTACAACAATGCAAAATTCAAGTTTAGTTTAATGTTTTCCCAGATTTTATAAAGAGTTTGACCTGCAGTACATTAAAGTACATGGTTGCATCAATCATACTTGGAGAGCAGTGACAGTTTTCTTCTGTTTACTCTTGAGTATAGCAGAGAACTTAATATAAATGCTTAAAATCCATAGTTAAAGATTCACAAGTTGGGAGCTAAAACTTCAAAAATTACTGAGAATATTACTTGCCACTTGGAGTGAGTGACCAGGATTTCTCCTTTTAAGTTAGCAGGCCCTCTCTTGTAGGAGGAAGCCATTCAGTAACCACTTACTGCATTATGCATTTAAATGTGTTCTTGGAAGGGTAGATTTGGGAGCATCATACTAAGAATTTAAAGACATTTATGTGGATAAGTTACATTTAATGCCAAGCATTGCTAGAATTCAAGCAGAAAAACAGTACTATACAATACATAAAATTATTCTATCTCTTTTTAGAGTTGTAGAAAATGCATAGGTCATCTCAACCACAATCCACAAACCACAGGGAACAGAACACCATATTAGAAGAATATTTTGGTAATATAGGGTACTTTGGTTCTTCTTCATACATGTTTATGTCTTGTCATTCTTCCTTATATAGATAGCAGTAAAAAAAGCAGTAATCTCTGCTTTTCAATAGCACATTGATTTTTAACTGCATCATTTTTGTACAGATTGTGCTTGTAAGGATTTTTTTTTAATCTTTAAAATAATAATAATAATAATAATAAAAAAAATTCTTGGTGCATTCCTATGTAGTGGGATCACAACAGTGGCTCTCATGTTAAAAATATTTCCAGGTCAGTGTTTTTTGTGCAAGTCTTTTCAAAAAGTAGACTTTTACTTAAGTGTAATGGAAACATTTCCATGACTTCAGCAATCTACTATAGAAGTTAAAATAAACATTTTCACAAAGAGATTGCAACTTGAGATTTACTGTGCTGAATTCATTATAACTGGACAGGGAAAGTTGCTGTGGATCCTACATCAGGAAAATATTGATTGTTTATTGCCTGAGCTGACATGTAAGCAATTAACATAAATGTTCTATTTGCAATAGCCTTTAGCATAAACAATGTCAGGGTAACAGGAGTACCCTAATAAAAATAGTTTGGGATGACCAGATTTATGGCTCTATTAAAAGCATGCCACACTAGCTTCATTCGCACAAAGCAGCTTTGTCTTTGTCCTAATTGACCAGGTGAAAATATGAATGTGGCAGCAGGCACTGAGACTCAGTTTATGAATTATGGCAATGCAGGGGTGTGGTCAGAGCTTAGCTTTTCTGGTAATTTTACTGGCTTCTCAAGGGCTTTTGCAGGCAGCAGCAACTGAAGATGTACAACTGAAATGTCTACAGTGCCCTTCTGGTATTGAGCTTTTTCATTCCTACCCAAAAATGAGAACCTATTTAAGGTTTAAATGTCCTTTTAAATTAGAAACAAACTGCTACTGTGAGAGATTCAGGCTGGGTTAGGCAGTGTACGCTATGGTTACCATCACTAAACAGAGCTGGATCAAAATGGTTGACTTGTCACTCTATAGTAATTGTTCCCTGGGGAAAAAATTCAATAACATAGCTTAAATCACACATAGCTGATCACGTGCTTGGAGGCTTCTGTGGTGCCGAGACTAAAAGGCAGAGAGGTAGGGAGGAGCTCTGTCAGGAAATCTTTAATTCTACTGGCAGGGGGGAAGCTTGCCTTGCATGCAGTCATGCACAAATTGATTTTAATTTTAAAATAATGTGCTATTAACTCTGTTCCTAAAAGGCTGCTTTTGAGGGCCTGACGTTATGCCCCTGCATGTCCAACGTACCCATCGGAAGGAGTTTTTGGATGTGCAATGACTGTGGCATGGTACCCAACCTGTTCAACTTTTTTATTTCAGTAAAGCACAAAAACTGTTAAACTGTAGCCTATATAAGATAAATGTAACATATGTTATCCTTGTAATGAATTGCATACATAACTCTTAAAATCATTAGATGGAAAAAAAAAAAAAGTCAAATCAATGAAATATGAACAGTACTAAGCTTTTATCCAGACTGGAGAAGCTTTAATATCATGGGAACTGATCAACTTGCTTTTAAATACCTGCCTTACTGATTCCAGCAAACGTCCTTCTGGCTCTCTTCCTGCTTTAATACATGATATAGCAATGTGAGGAGTGGGGGATGCCTTATACACAATGAAATTATTTCTTGATACAGGGCAAAAGTGTTACAAGTCTGCTAAATAGACTGCATTTGGTTTTCTTAAGGAAACAATTTTTTAATCTTAGTTTGTTTCTTCAGTTTCTTGTCAAAATTCGCACAGAAGCTGTGCAAGTTACTGGTCTGGCTGCAGGCAGTCTCCTAGGCTAAACTTTTTTATCTACACCCAAGAGGTGTGCTGAGTTTGTTTTGCCAGCCTCCCACTTCCCTTGCCACTCTGAGAACTTGTAAGTCAGCCTGTATGACCAGTAAAAAAAAAAATAAAATACAGCTGCAGCTTGCTCTAGAGTAAAGCAGTCTTTTGACTGCTAAGCAATCTTTGACAACAGAAGCTACCACACATAGAAGCATTTAAGAACACTTGCTGCTTGATTATGCGTGTTTAATACGCTTGCTCAATTCCCTGTTCATCACCCAGCACTGAGGGGAAGCCTGAAGCATCAGGTACAGCAGTGCAATGCTGGGCTGTAAATGACTTCATGTAGGATAGAACTTGTCATTTGGCCTTAAATATAGTGGAATTTTGTCCTCTCTTCTGTGACACCTATTCATAGGAACACTGTGCCAGCTAGTCTGCTGTTTGTCTTGGCTCTTGGGGGTTGCAAGGTAGTAATCCATGCAAAAACAAGAAATTACTGCTGTGCAAATCTATACAAACACTACAGATAAGGAGGGCACTCGAGGAAACCATTTTGCAGTCTTGACTATAGCACTACCTTACCTGTGTGACAGACACTGCCTTTATCTCTTCCACTGCTAAACCACGAGAATGGGATCAATATTCCAAAAGCAAATTAATATATTTAGATGTTTGGGTGTTGTGTTTTTTTTTTCCCTATATCTAACTAAGCACAAATATTTGCAGTTAACCAGTCATCCTTCTATTCTCTTCCCTTCCCCACCCCCCGGAAATTAAAACAACGAAACTACTTAAAGAGCCTATGCGCTGCCCCGCTTTGTTCCTCGCGGTCCACGCTCCCTGCCAGGCAACTCGAATCTTCATCAGCCTCCGGCGCCTGGGTGCCAAAAGCCCCTCGAGCCGGACCCCGCCGGCAGCTCGGGACCGAGGAGCTGGCGGGGGTGCTATGCGGATGAGAGGGAAGAGGGAAGCTTTACCTTCCGTGTTACCCCGCTGAGCCAGTGGCGCCGGGATCTGCTGCATCCACGCCGAGAGGCGGCGGGCGGGTGGGCGCTCAGAGCGCCTGGCGGAGGCGGCTGCGCGTTGGCGCCATCGCCGCGCCGGGGAGCGGTGGGAAGGGAGCGCTGCCGGAGCCTCCGACAGCCGCGGGGAGACTCAGCACCTGGGCGCTGAACAGCTCCACGGAGCGCCACAGGCGGGGCCGATGCCGCGCTCCCCGCCCCTGGGCGCGGTAGGGCCGCGCCGCCTCCCACCTCCCACCGCGGCTCTGCCGCTGCCGCTGCCCCGCCCCGCTCCCGCGGCAGGCGGGCACCCGGCCCGCGGGCGGTGGCCGCTGAGCAGAAAGGGCGGGAACGACCGCAGTTCCCATCCGCCCCCGCGGCGGGAGCGGCCGGCCTGTTCGCGGGGCAGCCGGGAGCTGTAGTCCTGTCCCTTGTACAATTGACGCCTGGGGCTTGGTTGGGCGGTGCCGTGAGCGGGGCGAACTGCCGGCCCGCCCAGGAGCACAGGGCATGGACCCTCTGCCCAGGTGTGGGCATGAACGCGGACGAGCTGTGTTCCGCTTCCTGACTACAGCGGGGCCGCCCGCTTGGCGCCTGGCGGCGCCCAGGGTCCCCCACACGGGTACGTTGTCAGGCGATGGCTGCGCTCTTTGTGGAGACTTTCGAAATGCTCACCTACAGTTCTTCCGCAGTGTTAGGAGAGAAACACAAAGCGATATTACAGCTTTCATGGTTGTCCTGGGTTCAGCAGTAGCAGTCATTTTTCTCCTCCTTAGTAGCTGGTGCAGTGCCGTGGTTTTGGCTTTCCGCCTGGGAACAGTGCTGATAACACCCATGTTTTTAGCTGCTGCTCAGTAATGTGTACTCTGACAGAGGACTTTCTGAGTCTCATGCTCTGCCAGGGAGGAGGGGAAGCTGGGAGGAAGGGGAGACAGGGCAGCTGACCCAAACTGACCAAAGAGGTATTCCATACCACAGCACGTCATGCCCAGGATGTAAAAACTGGGGCAGTTACCTGGAAAGGCTAGATCACTGCTCAGGTCAGGCTGGGTATCGGTCAGTGGGTGGTGAGTGGTTGTATTCTCTTCCCTTGTTGTTTCCCTTATCATTACTATTATTGGTGGTAGCAGCAGTGGTTTGTGTTACATGTCAGTTACTGGACTGCTCTTATCTCAACCCATGGGAGTTACATTCTTTCAATTCTCATCCCCGTCCCTCCTGGAGCAGGGGCGGGAGGGAAGGGCGGGCTAGCGAGAGAGGGCTGAGTGGCTGAGCTGCCAACTGGGCTTAAAACAGAACAGTGGTCTTTGAGAAAGTCCTGAAAGCTGTTCTCCCTCCCACCAAGATTTGGAAACTAGGAGATACATGTAAGCAGCTAAACAAAGTGGGGGTTCTGCCTTGCTAACCAAAAGCAAAGAGCTACAAAAAATGTAGCAAAAATGCTGTAGCTCTATTGCAGCTTGCTTTCAGAAAGGCATCTCCAATACCAGTGTTTATACATGGCTCTTCAGGTAGTTACTAAGCATTTTATGAAGCAAGGTGTGTTATTTATTAGTTAACTTACACACGAACTAATATGTTATTTCCAAACATTTTCTATTTACTTGCTTGTCAGATGAAAAGGCATTATTCAGTGTAATTTGAATTAGAAGTTAATTTGCACTTTTGGTAAGGACCACATAGAAGAATCTTTAAAGAACTGTTTGAAGAAAAGAGATTAAGTTAACAAGTCAATTTAGAAGTTTGAGCACTAGCCCATCTCTCACCCTGAACTAGGAGCTGTTGAAAGGCACTGAAGGCTTACAGATACAACCCTGTATGTTAGGATTGCATGTGTGCCCCTGCTACTGCTCCTTGCAACCCTCATGTCCAACCCTCACCCTCTTCTAGGAGAAGATTTTTAGCAACTGTTCTGCAAGCTTGCAAGCCCATGACAGAAAGTTAGTTTAACCATATTAAACTAAGCGGTATGTTTTATTTACACTAGCTTAGCAAAACCTGCCTTTGGGTTGTCTTGATACAAGATATTGTCTTAAACAATATTGAATTTATTGCGACTTTTTATTTATGGAACTATAAGGCAAATGCTTCGCTTTGAATAGTGACTCTTGAGATATTAAAAATGAGTTCTTGGTATAGTAAAGAACAAATAATGAAAAACAATTTCTTTCTTTTGTGATTTCCTCCACATTCATGCTGGAGCTTCGGTGTGTTGTTTGAGTTCCCTCTCCAGGAGGTGTATATTGTACTGATAAAAAGCCTCACTGAGGTAAGCAGTAGTTGAAGAAAGCCTGCAGTAGTATATGTAGCTTTAGGGCACACCTAAATTACAAGACCACAAATAAGCAAATCTTTTGGTGCTATGTGGAGGAGAGTCACTACAACTCCCTGCTTTTGTTGCTCACTGTTTCCCCACCCCATGTATCTTAATGAGGCTAAGTTTGTTCTTTGTTAGCTGAAAGGGTCCTACTAAAGCAGTAACCATTTTGTGCTTTGCAAAGCAGAAAAATTGAAATAGAGACGCAAATAATTTCAAAATATTTGTGAATAGTCTAAATATATTCATTCAAACAGTAGTGCACCTCAGATTATCTTCAATTAAAGGATTTAGTGATTAATGCAATTTTGTACAATTTGCAGGTATGTTGCTTAATCCAAACCTCAGATCTCACATCTTTCCTGCCCTCTTCTCTTTTGTACCTTCAGCTCTGAACTATAACTTTTTTGGGCACCAAAATACAGAAAAACCCTGTCCTTTTGCTTCCAAACCCACAGAAATTCCTGAGACATAATAATTCATATTCCATTTGAAACTGGAGTTAGGTCTGCCTAGGTTAAGTTTGTTGCCTTTACATATGGTTCCAACAGAAGGAAAAGTGGAATATCTCTTTCAGATGACATACAAAAGGTTCACTAAGATCTTAGCAAACAGTTGTCAGCCATACAACTACAGCTAAATAGCTGAATTCATGGATATTGGTTACTGTTAACAGCAGCTGTAGTGTGCTGTTGTCAGCAACAACTAGCCTGCTTACCCTGCAGATGCTGACTCCCATTTTCTTGCACAAATAAAACAGATACAGGGAAACTCCGAAGATCAAATTTCTTCCCTATTTCAGTGAAATTCCTGCATTTTTCTCAGTAGCTTATCTATCTTATGAAAGAAAGCAAGAAAAGATTACCAATGCTATTTTCTACAGATATCTCAATGTGTTGCTTCTTTTCAGTTTGTTGTACATCCAAATTGATGTACAATTGATGTAAAAATTGATGGGCTTGCTAAACATTTAATTAGACATTCTGAAGGATCACTGATCATTCTGTCTAAAGATTGCCCAATTATGCTTCAAAAGGTTTTCTCTTATTAAATGAAATAATAGCATATGTCATAATTCATTCTCACTACTTCCATTTTCTCATCCTTTGTAAATTATAACCCTAAAGGGGTCAGCACTTTTTTTGCCTTGCAAAGAAATAAACTCACAAATTAATACAAAGGTAGAAGAATTTCTGTCTTGTTGATACCAGAGTAGAAAAGCAGATATTATGCCAAATGGTATAGCTAAAATAAATGAAACAGACATATACTGTGAGAGCCTCATACCATTGAAAGGATATATGAAAGAATAAATTCAAGGTATGTACTAAAAAATGCAGAAACATTTTAAAAAATCCTTCCTAGAGACAACCTTGATCTGACCTTAAGTTGTCACTAAGTATGATTTTTAAATTATTTTTAGGCTTTCCAGTTTACAGAGAGAGTACTGAAAACTGATTTGAGATGTCCTGCATAACTCTTTGACGATTCTGCCATTTGAAGTTAAATGTTTTATCAGTAAGAGATACCATGGCACAGTATTCTACACAGGTAATGATTTGTTTATCACTGTTCAGGTGTAGATACCAAATACCCAGAAAGAAGCACTTGATTTTAGAGTATCAGTTAACAAACCAGGAGCAAAGAACCATGAAATAATTGTAGGTGTGCAAGATTTCAGAGTTACAAAAGGGCAAATGCCAGACAGTAATGCTAAAAGTTGTTAATTAGAAAGACCAACCTTTTCTCGTAATTCTCAAGGATTTGGGAAATCCAAGGAGGTGGTCAGAGTGGCTTCACAGAAGGTAACTACAGCTGTTGTTGTGTTAGCAGAAATGAAATGGAGCATTATGCAGTACCTCTTATTGTGTTGTGTTGTTGGGAAGCAGTGAACGAAGCCGAGAGAGAAAGGTATCGTGAAGACTAGGACAATGGGTTAGGTTTTGGAATTACTGCCTGCAAGTTCTGTTCTGTTGCTGCTATGGAAATATTTTTTTTTAGTTATTGTATGATTTTCTGAATACTTTCATTTATTAGTATCCACAGTGGGAAATAACTTTTTTTTAGTCTAACTGCTGTAGTTTCTGATGCCTTCTTTGTAGAGCCTAAGTGAGGATGAAAAACTTGAGTCAGTAATTTTTTATAAGTGAGAAAAATATCTGCCTTGTTCATCATAAGGTAGCTGTCTTTTAAGTAAAGAAAAGAGAATTCATTAGTCTAACTGTCCTGCTGTCAGCAAGGAAGGATAAAGAGTCTCCTAATGACTGAACTATATCTGAAGCTTGCAGGAGGTAAAAGTTGATCAAGAGAATAAAGTTGGATTGGTTTTCCATTAATAGCATTGTGTTGATAAAGGAAAATCTCTTACTGGCAAAGTAAAAAGCAAGTTTGCTTAATCTTCTGCTACACGTCTGGTTTAACTTCTCTAGTGGAGTGGCATTTCAAGTCTCAGTTTCTGAAAGGCAGGCAAACATGGCATGGCCCTATAATTAAGTTTATTAAAATGTATGTTTTAATTAAATACCAAATCATTAAAAATATTATTTAATTTGTCTTCCTAAATACACTGTCAAAACAATGCCTATAAACTCTGGATTTCAATATTGCTTAGATTTGCATGACAGGAGTTACTTCTAAATTCAGTTTACCACCAAGAACTGAAAGCCTGTAGTGTTCAAAACCACTATTGCAGCCTTATAAAACTGATTTTACATCACTTATTGGACCATACAACCGGAAGGCAAGTTACCATAGATTAAGGCATGAAGATGTCTAGTACTTGACAGTTAATATTCTCATTTGCTATGAAGTCCATGAAGTTAGCTTGAGACTGCCCATAATTTGTTTTTTATTGGTATGGATGAGAATTAGCTTTCTTTAGCAGGGAAAAAGAAGAAAGCAATACTTGTAATCTAAGGACATTTTTGATTGTGACAGGTTATTTCTATTGCAGTGTAAGAGGAAAAAAAGAAAAACCTCAGTGTTATTGCATGCAGCTTAACAAAGCTTTCTTGTGGCCATCACAAGAAACTCCATTTTAATCACTTTTATGCTCTTAGTTACTTTTTTTTAATCAAAAAGCAGTATGTTGTTGAAATGATTCATTAATACAAATTGCAGTTAAATTAGCTGTATAGAGCAGATTGTAATTAGAAAATTTTGAAAATGAAGAAATAGCATCATTAAAGCAACTTGGACTTTTTTCTTTTGATATGTCAATATGTCAGCACTCAGAGTATATATTCAAGACAACGCTACCACGCTTAATTTAGTTAGCTGTGGACAAATACCTTGTGCTAAAAGTAAGTTCAAAATCAGAAGAGGTTTTATTGCCTCTTAAGAGGTGACTGGGGTGGGTGGGGTGATTTATCCATTATGCAGATGATATCTTTAGGGAACAAGATGTTTTGAGGTTTATAGGTGGGCCGTTTTTTACCTTATCAGTGCTGGAAAGCAGTCTGATTTTTTTTTTTGTTTTTCTTTCTCTCTTAAACTTTATTTGTCTTATTTGTTCATTAGAAACCTAAGCAATCTCATTTTAAAGCCCTGCCAACAAATGTCATAGATCTTTCTAGATTGTAGTGGAAAAAACAAGTAAAAGTGAAGGATTAAAATTAGAGAGTAACAGCAGGAAACCACATAAGCTTAGGTTAAGGGCACACCATCCATTCTTGCATTCCTTGTTAAAGTGTACAAAAGATAGTGAAGCCAAAGTCAAATGTTTATTTTCAGTTTCAGATATTTTTATTGCTCAGCAAATAATTGAAGAAATATGGTTGTATCTGTCAATTTTTAAGCAGCATACTTATCCAGACTAGCTAATGCTAACAGAGGCTGAAAATTCAGTGTGAATACTTATTTTCAGGTTTTGCCTGTTTTTACTCTGAAAACTGCTTTTGTTTGAATGCCTATATCAGTTTTATTAGTATACCTAAAATTGGAACTAGAACTAAATTCCCAGTTGTAGTTTCAGAGTTTTGCATGCTTCCATTCTTGGGGGTACCTGATGCAACATTTTTACGGTCTTAAAATGTTGTCTTTTTAATGAGTCCAGCTCAATCACTTCTAGAAGTGTAGCGTTCTAGGCTTGTCTTCAAAACACAAACTGGAAAATATTAGATGAACTCCATAGTATTTCAGAGGAGCAATTCAATTGCTTTACACAGTCGGGTGTTTGCCATATTGTCAAAGAACGTAACTTATTACATGTGCAACGTCTTGTATGTTTGGATCCTCTTGTTTCTGATTCTTGCTGTTTCTGGGAAAAATGTGTGTACCTTTTATCAGATATGATCTTTTATGGGAATTCTGCTTTCTAACACAAACAAATATTTTGTTCCCTGCAGACAGAATGACTCAACCTTCTTCTGGGCCCAAGACATGTTTGATAGCAGTAAATACTGGTAAGGTAAACTTGCCCTCAGTGTTGCGACAAACATTTCACAGAAATCATAAGCTCCAAAATATTTTGTTGCTTTTTCTCTGATTTTGAATAGTGTTAACAAGATCCAGCCAGTCAAACAAAGCTTTAGAGGATTTGAACATCATCGTTTGCTAGGAAAATTTAGTAAGCTAATTGAGGGTTGCTGGGAAATGTTTGTAATGCGTATCCTTAAAACAAACAAGCAAACAAACAAGCAAACAAACACACCAGCCACCAAAAACCCAAATGAATTTAATTTCTTGCTGAGTACTTTTGGCAATGACTTCTGTGTCTCACACTAAGCTTGTAGGAGGGTTATTGATTGTGTATGGTAGCAGCTTCCAGTTTCCACATTAGCCCTAGGAGGAAATCAGATGATCTATAAGTAAATATTGTAAGCTTAAAAACTGTGCTGAAGCCTTCCATTATTCATTTAAATTTGATGTTTTGGTTTTTAGAAGACAACTTAATTGATATTATGGGTGGTTTTACTGTTTTGTTCAATGTTTTGTTTATGTTGGGCAATAAAGCACTTCTGTTAATTTTTGATACAAGAACATTAAAATATAATTCTTTTTGTAAGGTATTTGGGAAATTAAAATTAGTATTTTCCACTTTCATAACCCTTCAAAAATATTGAGTTTGTGAAAGATTTCATTAATTAAGCATGATTAGGCAGTAAAATAATTTTACTTGGCATATTTGAAAAGCCAGGCCATTAATTTAGGTATCTAAGCATGGATCAAGCTGCCTATATTTGGGCATCCAAGTTGGGAAATCTCAGAATACTTTGTAATTCGGATCAGTTTAATATTGAACCATTGCCATAAACAGTTTGCCTTATTAGGTTCCAGTTGAAAATTAACTATGATTCTCAGATTAATTTTGAATACTAGATTATGTTAAGAAAATACGATCTGAGCATAGGTTGTTAACTAGTACAGGGAGAGAGAAAAAGCTTGAGCCAATTAAACCAGGATTCGTTAAGTATTAATCCGTACTGAAGCCATATGCTGCCTATTTAGTTTAAAATATGCTTAATAAAAAGTTATGAAAAAGTTTAACTAGATTCACAAAACAGGATTCATTATCTGAAATATAATGGGAAGCTAGGGACCAGGTTAGGAAAGCTAAGGCCCACTTAGAATTAAACTTGGCTAGGGATGTTAAAGATAACAG
>JARCZZ010027694.1:0-41647 GCA_030323915.1 Brotogeris chrysoptera | reverse complement strand
GGGCGCGGCGGGAGCAGAGCTCGGGAGCGGGGCGCTCCGCACCGCTCCGCCTCGCCCCGCACGGACCTGCCCGCGGCCCCGGAGATGAAGAGAGTTTTCACGCTGCCCCTCTGGCTCTGGCTCGGCATTGTCTCGGAGGCAGGTGAGCGCCGCGGGGCTCTGCCCTGCCCGGACCGACCGGGCCGGACCGGACCGGACCGGGGCTGAGGGCTGCCCGCTCTGCAGCCCGCTCCGCACCTGCGGGCGCGCTGGAAGGAAGGGGACCCGGCGCTGCCCGTCGCGGCTCCCACATCCCGGACGGGGATGTGCCGCGATCCAGCGCTACGTGTCCCGGCGTCTCCCAGCCCCGACGGGGACAGGCGCCGCCCGTCCCGGGGTCCCCCAGCCCTGGCCGGGACGCGCGGCGGTGCCCGCCCGGGTGTCCCCGACGGCTGTGACCGCGTCCCCGCAGAGAGAGGATGGGACGGGATGGGACGGGACGGGACGGGACGGGAGGACGCTGCTCCCCGGTGGGGAGCCCTCTCCGTGCCCGTGCCGCTCGCTGCGAGTAGGAAGAAGCCACATGGGACTCCCGCAGGGGGGGTTTCTCAACGCCGGGGCGGGAGGGGAGGCTGGAAGCCGGCTCCACGCGCTGAGTATTTGGTTTTCATGCACGGGGTCATTAATCTGTGAGCGCCGGGCAGCGTGTTGGGGAGGAGGGCGGGAGGAGGTGGTAGTCCATGCGATGCCGTCCAGGCTGCCTCTTCCAGTGGTCAGTGGCCACTCTGGTCCATCTGGGAAGTCACCCAGAGCAGATCCTGGTAAAACACTTTTCCTTCCCATAGCGCTTCTGGGGTAAAAGGCTGTTGGGCAGTGAGTCAAGCCCCTGGCCACAGCTTGGGTCATGTGGATGTGGGACCGCAGCAGAGATGGGGCTGCAGTGCCTGTCCAGAGAGCAGAGACTGTGATGCAGAGCAGAGCTGGGTGGGCGCTGCCAGGGCAGCAGAGAATGGGGCACCAGCCCCACCAGCTTCCACTCAGGGAAGCTCCTGCTCATACAGGTAGAGCGTTTGCCGCCTGCATCGGAGCAAGATGGGCAGAAATTTGGTGATGCCGGAATCTTGTGATGTGGGGACGTGAACTGGGGGAGCATAAATAGAATTCTCTGTAGCCTCAGCTCAGTGATTCACTGTCACTGGTGGCATTCGCTGCCATCATTGAAGTGAGCTCACAGGAGGGATGCAGGTCCGGTCACAGAGATGTGGCATGGACACCATCAGCGGCGGCAGCACCATCAACCTGCTCTGCTCAAAATGCTGCTGATGGCTCTGGTGCCACCAGGCTTAAGGACCCACCGGGCTGCTGGAGCTTGGAGGAGCTCTGGGAGGCAGGGGAGGAAGGGACCTGCTGCTGGTGGCATCGTGGCAGGAGCTGCTGCTGCTGAAAGCTCTCTTGTAAGCAATTTGTAAAAGCATCGTGTAGCTGCTCTCAGGTTCTTTCATCTCCCGGAGATGCGGGGCTGGGTGCCGGGGAGGCTGTGGCCAGCGTGGCTGCGTGATGTGTGGGGCCTCCTCAGCACAGAGCTTTGAAGCTCTCCAGCATTGCCTGATTAGTGCAGCGACGACGGGAGATGTGGAGCTGAACCAGGGGATCGTACCCTGGGGATTTGCTTCCTCTTCTGTTCTACCTGAGACCAATTTGTCAGCGCATAAAGGGCACACAAATTCCTCGTTAACCAGAAAGTCAACTGGTGAAAATATTTGCTTGCCTTGGAAGCAGGGATGGGGGTGTGAGACTGTTCCACCTGGGAAGGGTGAAACATTCATCTTGGCATTACGATAACTCTGTCCTGGCTCTTCATCCTGCTTGTTCCTCCACCCTGGTACCTGGTTAAATGGGCCAGGGGTAGCAGGGGATGCTATGTGTAAAAGCCCACAGTCTCTCCCTACATCCCAGCTCCATAGTGCTTCAAGGATGGAGTGGAACTGGGAGCGTGTGCTCCCTGCAGAGAAGCACTGACCACCCCACTGCCAAATACCCCATGGTGGACTCTGGCTTGCTGCTTCCAAGAGCATGTGCCCTCAGTGTGAGGGAAGGGCCCGTGCTTGTGTGGGACATGAGCCGATTACGTTGGCTGCTGCTGCCTGCCCTCCTCTAAGGTCACACGGACCTTCCCAACCGGGTGCTCCAACAGCCCCGCACTGACTGTGCCAGCAGCAACATTTTCCTTTGCAGCTGGGATTTGAAGCAGTTGCTTTATTGCAAGTAATAAACACGGACCATTTCAGCAACACCCCCCATGAGTGCACAACAAACCCCTCTCTGGCTTAACCCAGTTCATTGTTAGTGATGAAGCAGAGCCAGGGCCTCCAAGGAGGAGGTGGATTATGGAAGGGATGCAGCCCTTGGTCCCCAGGGAGGGGGCAGCCATGGCCCTTGTGCCCCGCTGTCTGCTTAGGAATGATTTTGGATGAATGGGCTGCAACTACTGCCCTGGGATCTGGCCGAGCACACAGCCCCGCGGCTCACTGCCTGCACAAACAGTTTGCTGCTGAGCTCAGTTTGACGTCAGGTTGGGGTGATGCTCCCCCAGCAGCACCATGTCCCCAGCCAATGCAGGCAGGGTGGGAAGGGGCTTCCTCCAGCATATCCCACCCCACTCCGCTGCCCCTCTCCCACGGGCTCGCTCCACACGGGATCGCAGTCCCTGGGGTGTCTCTTGGCCCCACGTTGATGTGGGGTTTTCCAGGGCTGGCGTGGGAAGAGCAGGTGCTCCCAGCCGGCAGGGAGGGAACAGGCTGTTCCCAGTGTCCCAGGGCAGTTCCTGGGGAGGGAAAGGGAGAGCAGGATCCCACGGGAACGGCAGCATGGCCAGGCAGCAGTTTCCCAGTGATGCACAGGGCATCCGCAGTGCTCGGGAGGCTGCTTCGTAGAGCAGGAGGGGGCTTTTGATGGGTGCCCAGGTCTGCCCATCTCTCAGCCAATTTGGGAAGCAATGTGAGCCCTGGAGACAGCACCCATCTCACCCACCTTCTCCCCAACCACTCGAGCAGGTCCAGCACAGGCATCTCCGAATGAACGTGGTGTCTTTGCGTTCAGCATGCTGGCCTGAGACAGCCCCAAGCAACGGGGACAAGCTGGGGGGACCCCTTCACCCCCATTTTGGGGGGCTGTATATTTAAACCCATTGGTGGGGAGAAGCTGCGATAAGCCTGAAGTACTGGGGAGCCTGGGGGAGTCCTGTAGGTGTGGGGAGCGGCGGAAAGCCCTGTGATGGCAGGACCCCACTGCGCTGCCCATGGAGGGTGGGGAGCTGGAGCGGAGCAGTAGTGGTTGTGGTGGTTTCCGTGTGAGGAATGATGAAACGTCACAGGGCTCTTCCGCTGGGAAAGACGGGCCGGGCATTGCGACACAGGCTGCACAATCACTGCTCGCCTGGAGAAGGCTGTTCCTGGTGTGTTCCTGTGCTGGAAGGATGCGGAGCGCGGTGGGGGCCGGTGGCTTGTTGTGGAGCTTGTCACCAAGGAGCCTTAGGGGTGTTAGACGTTTGCCTGGGATCATACATGGAAAATACATGGGTTTGCCAGGAAAATGTCCACAGGTGGTTGGTTAAAGCTGAAAGCCCCCTCTCCCACCCAGGCTGTGAGCCAGAGACGCCAGTGCTGCGCTTCACCTTGACTTGCCCCTATGCAGGTACCTCCTGCAGATCTCCACCAGGGCAAGGGGCAGCCGGGAGCACAGAGTCCCAGAGGGTCCCACACCAACTGGGTGCTATGGGGGACTGCGACTGCCCAGTGCATGCCAGTGTCTGCTGGGGTGACCAGAGCTGAGCCTTGCCCTAGGCCAGAGCTAGAATTATCTTGTGTCCTTCGTTAGGAAAAGAAATACCGCTGCAGCTGCACTGGCATCTAGTGCCTGGTTAAATTAATTCCAGGGGGTTTATTGCCTCTGGCTGTCCCAGATCTTTGTTTCTTGTTTCGCGTTGTTAAAAGAGAGGGTTATAGGGATCCCAGGGGGGCTTTTTTCTCTCCGGCCAAGCCAGTATTATTGCCCATCTGCAGTGCCTCATTGTTAATCCAGAATAGTGGAAGTGGAGATGGCCTGCGGTCAAGTGGGCGAGGAGGCATGAGCTGTGGGTGCATCACTGCATCTCTAGGTGCAAGTTCAACAGGAGGAGGGCGAAAACCTGGCCCCGCAGCACCCAGTGCTGAAACTCCCACTGAGTTTTATAAGCAGAGGATATTAAGCAGGGAGTCTCTCCTGGAGTCGTTTCCCTGCTGAGGTAGCAGAAACAGGTTTGAGCCGGTGACTTGCATTTCACCTTACATCTTCCCCCACTTGTGAATTGTTTTTCTTGCTGCGTTTCTGTCCCCTCCTTCCAGGGTGAGGATCCCCAGGGCAGTTTTTGCAGGCCAAGCCTGAAGGTGCCATCAGATGGCTGTCACATGCTAATGAGGGAGGATCAGTTTAGGGGGTCAGGGAAAGACTCCAAACTGGAGGAGCACAGAGAACACAGAACACGCGGAGAACACGAGCATACAGAGAACACACCACCACAGGTGATGGGGAAAGGCAAATGCTGTGGTCTCCCTGACTTTGAGCACTGCTGCTGCTCCCCTGCTCTGCTTCTGTGCAGTGAAAGGCAGCAGGGACTCCAGGGTTGTTCCCAGGAAGGACCATGAGAAGGGGCTCAGTGGACTGCAGATTGTCCTGGTCCCTCTTACCGATGGGCAGAGCCCTGGGGTGAGCCGAGAGGAAGATGAGATGTGATTTTACCTGTCTGCAGCACTCAGGACAGAGTTGGTTACAAGTCCTGGTAGAGCCTGGAAAACCCCAGTTTAGTTGCAGAGGGATAGGCAAGAGAATAAGCTCAACCCTGCTTCTGGTCTCAGTGCATGCAATAGAGGAAAGTGATCTGAATAGCTCAATAATGCTTTTGGGACCCACTGGTGCCATGCAAGGTGTAGCCACCCACCTGTGTGCAGACATTGGAGGGGTTAAGCCTTCTCCTGGCCATAGCTCCTGTTGGAAAATGCTAGCCAGTGGGCCGAGTCCACCCACCTTGATCTGTGGTGTGAGCGCTGGTGATGCAGCATCCATGCAGCATCCCATCCCAGCACCTACACAGCATCCCACCATGGCCACACTGCACAGCATGGTGAGGCCACTCGCCCGGGCAGGCTCCAGGGGCCAGGGTATTCCCCTGGGAAGGGTTAATCGAAGAGGAGCGGTGCCGATGCCAGGCTGGGTGTCCAGGTTCTCCCTTGGCGGAGGTCAGTGGTGGTTCATGGGAAAGGAAAAATTGGCAGCTGGGCCGGATGTCCCTGCATTTCCCCTCTTCCTGCAGCCGCCTGAACGACGTTCCTTATTTAGCTTTCCTGACGGACAGGAGGAATCTGATGGCGGAAACTGTCACTGCCTGATAACAGCTCAGGGACCCCTTTATGATGGGCGGCACAGCAGGGAACAGGGCAGCGTTCCTCCTCGCTGGAGGGGAGAAGCTGGGTAGTTGGGGCTGCCCTTTGCTCCGGGATTCTGGGGGTGTCTGTTGGCATAGAGGAAAGGGCACTCACAGCCCTTCCCTCTGTGCTGGTTTGTGTATGGACCCCCTCAGTGCTATTTAAAAGACTCTCAAGGCCAGAAGTGATGGGGAATATCACACTGGCACTTCCTTTTGGTGAGGCATCTGAGCTGGTGAAAGGGCCATGGATGGGAAGAGGGGAAGCATGGAGCAAAGCCACCCTGCTGATGTCTGAGACCAGGTGAGGCTTTCTTTCCATTCACTGGCAATGAGGATGTGAAGGGCAGCCAAGGCTGGGTTGCCTCAGCAGGAGCTGGGAATGATGACCAGCGCCAGGAGTACATCAGTACCGGGACTGGCTCCCATACAAGAGTGCTCTGACCGAGTAGATAAACACTGCAAAGAAGATGTTACTGCATGTTTTATTGTTCCCCAGCTTTCTCTCCATAGAAGCTGGCATCTTGTTAGCGTCTGAGCCATTCTCTGCTATGTGCCCGTGGTGACCAGCCTCAAAACCACAAAAGGTCCTGAAATACAGCCTGTATTTCAATGTATCCATTGATTTTTATCTCGGATCTGTAGAGGCCACCAGGCTGCTCCCATACCAAGAGCATTGTTTCCATGGCAATTAATGTATTTTAAAAGGGCAGAATGTACAGCAAGACTGTACTTTTTAAAGAGCAAGCCCTGAGCAAGGCAGCTCTTGCTGCTGGACTGGACCTTGGACTCTCAGTCCATGCAATACACAGGTTTGCATCACTTGGGATGCAGGGCATTGTGGCACAGGTCTCACACAGACCTGTGAGGCTACAGCCTGGAACCCTGAGGTCCCCAGCCCTCTGCTGCTCAGTTTTGTGTTCCCCGGGAGCTGGATGCTCCAAGGTTTGTGTCTGACCATTTCAGTTTTAGCTGAGCATCTTCCTCCAAGACCTCAAATCTCAGCAGGAACTCACAGGTTTCTGTGCTCTCTGAGCAATCCATTATATGACCAGGTCACCTACCTGAGCATCCGTGAGCTGCAGGGTAGAGGTATAGGTCCTCAAACTATGCTGGTACCTCAGGACTAAATGCTTCTCATTTCAGCCAAATTCAAATTCCTTTTGTTTGCTTTCCATCATCAAGCAGCAGAGGAGGTCCACATGGAGGGAGTTGCTGTATCAGTCCATTTGTGGTTATTATTGCTCTGTCGGTGCCGCAGGTGTGTGCAAAGGTGGTAGACATGGGAAGGAAGCAGGGGCTCCTGCCTCCTGCCCCGAAACCCAGCGCATGTTTCAGATGTGCTGGGGATGAGGTAGGTACCCACAGGGGATAACCATGCTTTGCATTCTCCTGGCTATTCTGGGGCAGAGAAAGCAGCAAGATTCATACTGCCAGTTGTTTGAAATGATATTTATTTCTTATGGCATCACTTCCTAGCATGATGCATTGTTGCCATTGCAGCAAGATGAGTTAACTTCCTGATATACCTTCCTGGGCAGGAGTCTTCTCACCCAGTCCCATCACATAAAACTTCAGTGTACAGCTTAAGGCACTTGCTCTACAGTCAGTGTGAGGGGGAAAAGCTCTTTCAGAGGTCTCACATCCCATCCTCAAAGAGGTGTTGAAGGAACTGCTTTGGGGAGGTGATGGCTGAGACTGCTCCCAGCCTGTATGGTGTCCACACATCTGCGTGTCCCCAGGACCAGCACTGTGCCTCTGCCCCATGATCCATCCTCTGCCTCACTGACTGCCCTGGCTCTCTCCACTGCAGCTTGCAGCTCCACGAGGGGACAGGCATGGACTGGTGGAGGGTAAAATGAAAGAGCAGCATCAACCAAAACAAGCAATGGCCCCAGCCTCTGGAGACGTGGCCAGGAGGAGGCTGGAAGGTACCCGGCTCATGTGGAGTGAGCAGTAGACAAAGGAAGGAAGTTTTTATTACCGGACCAAATCCTGAAGTTCCTTCAGTTGTATTTAGTCCAATGCTTCAACGACTGCAGTGGAGGCTGAACTGAGTAATGAGAGAAGAAAGGGCTTCAGGATCCGGCCCCTGGGTAATTGTGTCACATGGGAAGCTTACACGGAATTTGCCAGCTCACGATGGCTTTGCTGAGCAGCCAGTGCTAGCAGTGCCCATGGCAGCCAGGCTCCAGCCTGGGTCACTGTGCCCTGCCTCTCTGGGGACACGAAGCACCCATCCTCTGGTGGGTTCACATTTCAGCCCCTGGCAGGGCTTCATGGGGGTCGGCAGATCCTGCAGAGCCAAGGTGGATGGTGGCTCCACAGGGTTGTGATGGTCCGTCTGCACATTCAGGAGGCCCAGGGAGGGGGTTTGAGTCCTCCATCAGCTTTGTGAGATTCGGAGCACTTGGGCTCTTCATGCAGCAGGGAAGCCTGATAAAGGTTTACTGGTTTCATGTGTTCTCCCCTAAAAGAAGCTGCAGAAAGCTGTGTAGCAGAGCCTGGAAACCCCTCCATCTGATTCTCTGCATGCGGAAGGTTCCGCGCCTGCTGGAAGAAGCGTGTATGTGTCTGCACAGACACACTCACCTGTGCTGACAGTGAGGTTCAGCTCTGGGCTTGGCTCTCCATAGTGACTTCTTTTCCCCGTTTCTGAAATTCTGGCATCTGCTGAGATGGATGTTAGGTACAGTGACCGGAAAGAATAAATACTGACAGAAGTGAGGGTCAACTCAGCAGTTTCCATGGATGACAGTAAACCTTGATATTTGCTAAGGCAAGAAGGTTGGGCACGAATTGTGGTTTACACTCAGATTTAGAACTGCCAGCTCAGAGAAATGGCAGCAGCAAAACTGCATCCAGGAGAGGTGACGGCATCCAGCACCCCCAGAAATTCATCACTTATGTGTTGGGTTACAGAGTCCCCAGTGAGGTGTAATCTGGTCTAAGTGGCCATCATCCCTTCACCGTGCTGCAGTGCTCGGCCCTTGGGAGGCAAAGGGCAGAAGTTTAATGGTGTGTCCCAAAAGCATGGTGGATGGCTGCAATGTAGAATACTTCCATGGCAGATGCTTTCACGCTGAGAAAACCCCTGTGCTGCTAGGCAGGCAGTGCACGGTCCTTGTGCTGGGATGAAGCATGGGGAAAGCAGTCACCTTTCCTGCAAATGGGGCTACCTTGCGATGCCTTTGTAAAGCAATTCAACTAATGCAGTGTGTGTCTGGGCCTGATGACTCCTCATTTGGCTTGCTGGCTGTTGCCAAGCTATCAGACTTGGCAGGTTCTGGGCTGCCGCCTCTAAGTGCTGGGGATGGGATGGGATCTTCATCTCCCCTCTGTGCCATGACATCTCAGTGTGCAAGTGAAAGGGAGCCACAGCATACCCCATACCACCCTGTTCTGGGCAAACAGGCTCAGAACAATATATGTCCGGTTGGGTGACAGCATTGCAGTGAGATTTTCCCACTTGGTCAGATAGATCCATCACGTTTGCTTGCTCGCATGCTACAAGGACTAATGGAGGCAATCAGAAGGCATGGGTGGTTGCTTGCTGTCCCCAGTTTGCGCACGTGAGGATGAGCAAACCTCCTGTGCTGTAGGGAGGCAGGAACTTTTCCAATGACATCAGTCACGCCAGAACTGCACCCAGCCTGAGGTGGGATGCTGCTGCCGTGGTGCCTTCATTGCCCAACATTGCCCCTCCACAATGCTTGGTATTTCACAATATTTATGGCTGCTCCTCACCCTTGGCTGCTTAGACAAATAAAGTGTAATGCAGCCTGAGGCACTTAATCCCTGGCTCTCCAGCCTCCCAGCAATAACAAGGCCTGGGTGGCATTTCAAAGAATGCTCTGGGGAAGAGGGGGAGCGCTAGGGTCTATTTTTTATATGGCAGTGGAAATACAAGCCTGCATTCATTGAAGATAAGCAGCGTTGGCCGGGCCGAGCTCCTGCTCTGAGGATATAGTGGTGATGGAAGGCAGGAGACTCCGCACAGCCCTGGCCCCACAGTAACCTTTGCCAGAAGAAAAACACTTCTTAATACAATAGTAGATTTAAAAAAAAAGAAGAAAAATAAACAGGGCCCCATGTGAACTTAGGAAACCTGTGCTGGTGTGAGGAGAGATGCGCGCCTGAAATGGCCTGAACTGCACCTGGAGAGGCTCTGGCACCCAGACCCATGTTGCTGGGAATGGGAAAGGGCTCATGTGTGTCCTCGGCCCCTTGGTCCAGGGTGGTGCCAAAAAAGCCCCGCTGCTGAACAGCTTCTCCTGCCTTTGTGGCCCAAGCCAATGTCTTCCCTTCGTTCACGCCTTGGCTTTCCAAGGAAGGCCATCCCCATCCTCACCCCATGGCTCTGAGCACAGAGTACCTCGTGGTGACCAAACAGGGACAGCCAAGGAAGTGGCGTGTTGTCTCTAGCACAAATTCCCTGTTAGTACTTGTGCTCCTTTGGTGGAAGTCATTAGCATGTGTAAACGCTTCCTTCCCATTGCGTCCGCTTGCGTGCTCTCCCCACTGAGCTGCGTGGCAAGGGAAGCACCTTTGAAGGGGAAAACAAGAGTCAGGCTCCGAGTGTTAACAAGAGTAATGGGGTGTTTATGAAACTTGGTAACCCCCTTGTAAACTATTTTTAAAGGGCAGCATCATGTGTTTTAGCTAAATTGGCCTCCAAATAGCCCCCGAGTCTGATGCTGCCATTTAGGCTGGGTGTTTCATTGTAGGAACTGCGCTGTGATAGTGTGACATTTCCAACTCAGCCTTTCTTGGAAGGGAACTAAATGAGTTTCATAGCTGCGTGAGGGGTGTTGTGTGGAGGTGGAGAGAGAAATCTGTGCAGATGTTAAACAGCCAGCTAATCTCAAGTGATGCGAATGCCCTGATACACTTTGGCTCAGAGATGATGATTATCATCTCCTGCTGCAGCGGGTCCTGGCTTGTGGTCACAGCTCTGTGCCAAGAGAAATGGAGAGCGTGTGCATTGAACTTGCCATCACTGCCCTGGACAGCCCTGTGGGGCTGGCTTTCCTCCCAGTTCCCAGAGCCTCTCCATCTTCAAGTCTTTTCGCCCATTAGGAAGCAGATAGGACTACTGACCTGGGGGTGAGGAGCAACCAGCAAAGCCCTATGTGGGGGGAGAGCTCTGCTGTGCTCTCTGGAGTCCTCTCCTCTTGAGGACTCTGTAGAGAGCATGGTAAGATTTGTATTAACACATTAGGGGAGGCTCTGGGTTTGGCCAGCTCCGGCTGCTTTCAAGCATGGCACGAAGCCGAGCTGTGCAGTGTTTTCCAGGAGCACTGAAATTTCTTATCTCCTGTGTTGCTGTAGGTGCATTTACCCCAGGGAATTGCACCTCCCGTCCTGCTTGCGCGGATGCCAGGAGGGCTCTTAGATCTGCAGCGAGCCACAGAGCTCTTCCAGCAGCCCTCTCTGCTTGAGCACGTCTGACCTCGTACCTGAGGCTTCCTTCCTCTGCCGCTACCTCTGATGACTAATTCTGCTTTGAAGAGCGTGTGCCTGTGATCTTCCTGCCTCTCCTCATGCCCACCCCGACGGAGGCAGCAGAAGGGGTCGTGCAGATGCGCACGTGCGGGTGTGCATGCGGGCAGCTGTGCCGGGGAAGGGGGGGTTTGTGCTCTCGTGCTCCCCACGCTCCTGCCCGTGACCACTCTGCCCTTTGCTTTTTTATTATTATTATTTTTAGATTATACTCGATGCTTTGATAAGCAGGAAGTTTAAATTCTTCCTGCACTTTGCTATACTTCCTATTTTCTGGGTCCATCCACATCTAATGCAGCTTTTCCACGTTGCGTTGGCTCAGGGATAATATCAGGCATTTTCTTTGTTCCTCCTTATCTTTCATTAGAAGAAATCAGGATTCCTCCTTTCTTGCTTGAGTATCTTTTTCCAAGCCAAAGCAGCCCAGTTCCAGCTGCCCTGCCCTCCGTGGCGCAGGCAGGGATGGAGGTACAAAGAAGCTGCATGAGG
Source organism: Brotogeris chrysoptera (assembly GCA_030323915.1). NCBI lineage: Eukaryota > Metazoa > Chordata > Aves > Psittaciformes > Psittacidae > Brotogeris > Brotogeris chrysoptera. Next base: position 30,219 of record JARCZZ010027694.1, on the reverse strand, counting down.
AGCTTGCAGGAAGCCTGGAGCAGATGGGGGATTGAATCCAGGTTTTCCAAGGCCAAGATAATCATCTAATTGCAAAACTGTTGTTCCCCACTTACCCCGTTCATCAGCTTCTCTGGCACTCAGCAGCAGGAGATCAGCGTGAGGATGGGTTGTGCTGCAGAGACCAGGCACTGCCAGGTCCAGGGCAGCTGTTTGGTTTGAGGGCTCTGAGTTGATTTCAATTCACTGCAAAGTAGCAAACATCTGGATGCAGACTCCAGGGACACGATGGTGGAGGAGCAGGTCTTTTCTGCTTGGCGTGGTGCCTCCCAATCCAGCTGTGTGGCTTGCAGACCCCTGTAAAAGCCCAGCATGGCCAGGCTGGCTGCAGTAGCCTGGGCAGGAGGCAGGAAGGGTCTGCAGGTCTGCTCATGATGGGGAAGACTGCCCTGAGTGGGGTACAGGGGTTTCCTCAGTGTTCTGCTCAGCCTGTCCATAAGCCAGCAGTCTTGGGAAGAGTTAAACTTCAAAGGCCAGCAATTAAGCCCACACACATCAAGGCAAAAACAATCCTGAGACTTGCTTTTTTCTTTCCTAGTGCTGCTGCCCTTTTCTGCCTTTGCTCAGTGCCCACCCTTGGGCTCTGTCTGACTTCCCACTCAGCTGCAGCTGCTTCATCTCCCAGTGGGAGCTGGATGCTGAAGCCTTGCTTAGCTTGAGCTCCATCTTCCCCTAATGCACATCTGTGGCTTGCATTGACAGGAATTTCACCTGAGCCTCTGGGAACTTGTGATGGAGGTGTAGTTACTGATGTCCAAAGTGAGGGTCTCCTCTCCACCGCTTCCCAGGCTTTTCCCTTTTCCTGCCCAAGTACTAGAGCTGGTCCTGACCCTGCACGGGCAGCTGGGGCTCCAGAAAAGGGGATGATGCCCTGGCATGGGCAGGGGAATCCTGCCCTGATGCACCCACTGTGCTTTGGTAGTGGGCACTTTAGAGGCTCTTAGATGTGGTTATCTCACCTGGATCAGTGTGCGTAGGAGCTGGTGGCGACTTGTCCTCTGGGAGCATATTCCTCTCTTTGGGAATCTCTCTCTGGGCCTCCTGCAGTGGCAAAATCCACACTTTAGCTGATTTGCATGAGAAAGTGCTTTGCCATCTGCCTTGTCACTTCATCAGGTACAGCATGAGAAGCAGTTGATGGTCATTTTCTTTAGTTATTTTCCCTTTATAGAATCATAGAATAGTTAAGGTTGGGAAGGACCTTAAGATCATCCAGTTCCAGCCCCCCTGCCATGGGCAGGGACACCTCCCACTAAACCATGTCACCCAACCTTTGTCACTGTGTAGGCTTATCCTTTCCTCTCAGTGGCCAAAGATGTCTCTTCAGAGTCCCATGGGTTTATACCACTGCTGCCAGAGGTATATCAGCCCAAATACCCCCCTGGAGTTACACCTGCATGTTAGACATGGGGTAGAACTCAACTTTGAATTCTGCAATGGTCAGGCAACCCTTGAGCAGTCCCAAACAGTTTAACTGGAGGTAGCAGGGGTACAAGCCGCTCGTCCAAAGACCCCAGTGCCCATGGAGGGGGTCGTCCACAGCCCATCCTGACCATCCATTTTGCTGGCAATGCCTGTCTTCCAGGTGACAGATATGGCCCAACACTCATTTCACACAAGCTGTGGACCATCCATTGCCTCCCTTCAGGTTAGAGACATAATGAAGGGTGTTAATTTCTGTTGCCAGTCCCCTAAAGCCATTCGATCCCTCTGCTCTTTCTACGCCACGTTAATCACGTCCTGCGGGGGCAGAGAATGTGAGCAGGGCGAGATATTCAAAGAGGTAAATTAAAACAAGAGGAGAAGCAACCGGACAGTGCTGAAGATGTGGGAGGATAATTTTAATTGAGTTTTGTGAGGTTTAGCCATGCGGTTAATAGGGGCCACTGGAAGAGTGGTGGCTGTGTGTGCTAAGCAGCACGGCTCACCTCGGGCTCCTGGCAGTGGCACAGTGGGAGCTGCCACTGGCATATTGGCAGGTCTGAGGATTTCTACCCTTTGAGGAGTGAATCCTGTGGACAGAATAGGTCCTGAAGGCACCGGGCTCCCGCTCCCCTCCCCGCGCATCCCGCTGAGCCGGAGCTGCCCTCCGAAATGTCAGGGAGAGGAAGCAATCCTTGGCTTGTTAGTTTCTACAAGGAAATAAAACGCACAGATGGCTCGAGCATCCTCTATCTCAAAGGCAGGAAAAGGATTCTCCGGGCAGGAGCAGGCAGCCAACAAACCCGGAGCGATTCAGGGAATGGGGGACCAAACAAAGCGGTGTCTGGCCAGCAGCAGAAAGGGTGGGCCGAGGGGAAACGAGCTCTCTGATGTGCGGGAGCATCCCTCACCCGAGCAGAGCAGCAAACAGCCGGCTCCCCTGGGGCCCGGGGAGGCTGCTGACAGCAGAGATCCTGGAGGAGGTCTGCAGGGTGGCCCCGGCTGACCCGCTGCCCCAGGCCGGACATGTGGCTACCTGACAGAGGCTAACTTTGGCTCAGGACGTAGCCTCTTGGGGAGGATGGAGTAGGGAGTGAGCGCGGGGGGGGTGTCAGGGAGAGGAAAGACGGCAGGAGACAGAAATGCAAACATGGGCTGACAGCATGGGGCAGGGGGAGGGGAGGAGGAAAAAGCAGGGTAAACCTGGCAGGATGGAGCAGGAAACCAGGCTGGAGTGAGGCAGGGCGATGTTGAGATAGTGCTTCCTGCGGGGGGGGGGGGAAAGGCAGACAGATAAACACTTCCAGACAGCGCTCCTTGGCCCCTGCTTTGGAATGACGGCACCATGGTGGCTGTGCCCATGCAGACCTGAGTCCCTAAAGCAGGTGGCAGCATGGTCGGGCATCAGGTACAGCTCTGCTCTGCTGCCTCAGGGCAGCTGGCTTGTGGTACACCCTGATTTAAATCACTGCCTCGAGGCAGCAGGGGGCCGGGACTGAAGGATGCGAGGGTAACTTTGCCCTTCGGGGCAGCCCGGCTCTCTTAAAAGTGGATCCAGCTTTCAGATTCTTCTGTTTCTGTCTGCTGATGAGACTGCCAGCTTGGGAAGTCCAAGAGCTTCTGCCTCCATGCGCCAAATTACCCAGAGGTGTCTTAGGGCAGAGTTAATGTCTTGTTATGCTTTTGGTGCTGGACAGGAGGGATCAGGCACCCAATAATGATGATCACCTCTGTGTCTGTGAGAGTTGGTTGAGTTCCTGTAATTATTAGTGCCTTGTATCCCTTGAATAACGACAGCTAGCTCTGGTTGAAGCAAAGGAACATCTGATGCTTTGGGAACATCCTCACAAAACGGTGAGGACACAGATCCAGCACACTTTTGATTTGGTGCGATTCTGGGATCTGAGGTCCATAGATGAAAATCTCTGGACAAGAGGAGTGTTGTCCCACCATTAGCATCGCCCACCCTGAGAAGAGGAAAGGTGTTGCTCTGGGTCTAAACGAGCTCTTTGTGCCTGGGAGTCAGTTGTGTGGCTGGGATGATGATCAGTGATGCTGTAGTAGCACAACACAGGGTGCAGAGGGGCTGCAGCTGCACAGAAGAGCACAGCCCCTGTGTTTAACCCCTTCTGGGAGAGGTCTGAAGTGATGGTCAACCCCAAGTTGCAGAAAAAGAACATCTTTCATGAATGTCAAAACCGAAGGGACCTGCTTCCTTTGCCCTTGTGCGAATACATCATCTTGAGAGGATTTCCATTTTTTTACCATTATGGGGTTTGATTTATCCATTGATTACACCCCAGCCTGTTTCCATCTTGCCCACAGAGCCCTTTAGCACTCCACCTCTCTGGTTTTCCCCCAGCCTCACCATGGGCATGGGTGTCTCCTGGGCAGAACCTGCTCCATTGGAGTGAATTCCCACCATGGTTTGGAACTCACCCTGCCCGCTGTGAGGCTGCAGAGAAAACACCTGGTATTTCACCCCCACATTTGCTGGAGCCTGCCATTCATTTCTCAGCCTCGTGTGATATCTCACCTCTCTGCAAAACAAGCCTTCCTCAGTGCTGGCAAGCACCAGGAGGAGGAAGAGGAGGAGCTGACAGCCCTACGTCCAAATTCCCCCTGCTGCCCTGCCAGCTGCATGCTCCTTGCATGACGTGACACTCACGCTTTGCCACTCCAGCCCACAGCTGGATGTTTGCCCTGTGCGTGAGAAGGAGTCACTCCATGAGGGAACTTCTCAGCCCTGTAGGTGGGAAGTTGGCCTGGCTCTGCCTCCAGCATGTGGACTTCCATGTGTCTGTGGGCAGCTGCAGGTCTTCCAGCACAGGGCACTCGGTTACACCAGCACAGGCAGGTGGGGAAGAGGTAGCTGGAGCAGACGGGGAAGCTGGCTGGGGTTAGTTCCTGCAGGGCAATGATGCACGTGCAGTTTTGCCAGCAAATGCTGCTAATTCGGACAATCCCAAGGACTGGACAAGCCTGGAAAGCTGGAGGAGAGGTCTGCAGAAAGGGCAGAGCAAAGTTTCTCCTCCCTGTCTCCCAGTACCATCTATTGCTGCTGTTCTGCATCAGAAAGGGTCATTCAGTCCCCATGTCATCAATTGACAGTGAGGTACCAGAATTTTATTGTTGGCTGTCCAGGAGCGGTCTGTGCTCACATAGTATCTACGGTGCATGATTGCAAGTCTAAGTGCATGCCTTTTGCTCTGCTTGCAAGGGAAGGACCCCACTGCTGGCTTCACAGCCTGCAGGGGCAGCCAAAGGTTTGGGCTGGGGGTAAACCCCAAGTGGATCAGGAGATGCTTTTGCAAGATGAGCCACATTGGGCTATAAGGTAGTGCTGGGCCCTGAGCAATCCCAGGGCGTTCGGATTGCTGTTGAGCTCTGGCAAGGGATGAGTCAGAGGAGCTGCCTGAATCTAAAGAGTCAGAAGAGGCTCATCCATGGGCTTTGCATTGCACACTGGGGATGCGGGTAAATCCAGGGGCTCCATCCTGGATCTTCAGGCTGGGGATCCAGTTACCTGCCACAAACCTGCCAGAAATCCCTTTTGTAGAAAGTGTCCTGGAATCTCAGGCTCCTGCCTTGTTTTGCTCATTGACTGGGAATTTTGCCTGGATACCACAAAGTAGGGATGGGGGAGCAGAGTCAGGAAAGCTTTGCTGGGGGAAAAGACATCTTTTTTCCCTTCCAGCCTATCTTTTGCCCCAGCACAGCGCTGGGGCAGCCGGGCCGGGCCGGGCTGGGCTGCACATGCGATGCGCAGGGACACAAGCGGGAGCAGAGCCGTAGCAGTACCTGCGGTGGCGGGGTGCGAGCCGCGCCGGTTAGCCGGGGACACGCGGCGGCTGCGGCCGGAGCGGTCCAGCCCAGCGCCGGGGAAGGAAGTCAGCGAGAAGGACGGAGTGTGAACCAAACCCGTGTCCGGAAAGGCGCCCGTTAATCAGTCAGCGGGGCCGACTCAGCAGAGAGCGGGGGAACGGGAAGCGGAGAGGGGCTGAGGTGGTGCGCGGGGGCTCGGAGTGAGGATCCGGTGCGGGGCTTCCTGCGGCTGGAAGCAGGCGGAGAGGGGGAGCCGTGTTGTGCCATGCTATGCCTGCACCTTCACCCATGCCCAGCCTTCGCATGGGGTTTCCAAACCCATCGCTCACCGCAGCCGTGCTGCCTCTGATAGATGCTTTGCTGTGATTTAACCATCCGCAGCCATTACAAGGGAAAACAGCCCCATGAGCACGGAGAGGTGAAGTCGGGCACAAGGCTGGAGCCTGCAGGCTGCTGCGTCTCTACAGGATGCCCCAGGGTGGATAGCACTTTCTAGGGTGAGCATCGGCTTCCCCAGCAGGCAGGGAGAGCCCTGGGATGCAGGACCCCAGCCCTGCCGCTGTGCTGGGAGCTGCAGTGATTTCAGGGTGGAGAAAGAGGCAGAGGGGGATGGAGGAAATGGAACCAGTCGGTATAAAGAGAAGGCCCTGGGTGCAACCTGGCCCCTTTCAGAGCCAAGCGCCGAGAGATCAAGGCTAGGAAAAGCGCTGGGAAATGCACTTCTCTGAAAATAGACAAGGTGTGAGTGGCTGTGGGATCCTGCTTCCTCCCGCCGCATCCCATCAATCCCCCTCTGTTTATTTTAATATCCCGCTGCCAACTTGCTTGGAAACCATCTTGAAAAAACAAAGCTCGCTGGGGCTGCCGCATGCCTTTTTAATTACACTAATGCTCTCCCTGTGCAAGGGCACGATTTGGTGCGTGTGAGAGAGCGGGATCTGCTCAGAGGGCCGAGGAGATAAAGCATCACCAAGGTTGGAGGTGGGGAAGGAGGGACTCGGAGGAGAGGAGGCGCTCCATGCTCTGGAGACATCTCCCTCGCACCCTGGGATTTGCTGGAGACACAAACCATCTGTATGTCAGTTAGCAGAGATTTAATGGTCGAACTCGGCACCAAGTTCAGTGCTGGGGAAAGTGAGACACCGGAGAGAGCCATAGCAGGACACACGCTCCCCTGGGGATGGGAAGGACAGGGGCAGCAATGGGGTGGATCCATCTGGCAAGCACAGACGGGGTGGAGAATCTGGGAGGAGGATAAAGCTGACGGCCTTGAAGATGCTTTTGCAGGCTGGGAATGGCTCTTTGCATCCCTTTGCCTGTTTTGGATGCCATAGGTGCCTGTGGACGTCAGCATCCTGAGATGAGTGTGGGGCTTCAGGGTGAGCAGTGGGTCCCTAGCATGACCCAGTGCCTGATGTGGGTAGTCCCTGAAGCTCCTGGCAGTCTGGGGCTGTTGAGGAGGCTGGACAGCCACAAGAGCCATCCCATCGCTGCGCCACGGTGCTTTCGGAGGGAGCAGTGATTCCTTTTCCTGTTGTACTCGCAGAGGTCCATGGACAGGATGCATCTGCAGGAATCCCACAGCCTCAACCTGCACAGATCGTACTTTTCCTTTCTTCCCCTCCACCCCCTGGTGTTGTTTGCTAACAGGTCACCGTGCAGCATGTGAAGGGAGGCAGGGGGTTATTTCTGCAGCCATCCTGCTCCCTCTGAGCCCAGCGGTGGGGCAGATGCAGCGCACAGCATCATCCGAGAGGCTCCTGTCACCTTGGACCGCTTATTTAGTGGTTCAAGCAAGGGGCACCACTCTGGTTTTAAGATTCAATTTGGCTCCAGTCACAGCCGGCCCCAGATATTGTTGTGCCAGGGTTTGGGGATTAGCTTTCTTCTCACTGCCCCAGAGCACTGGTGGGATAAGAGGGTCTGTTGTCCCAGCCAGCCCCATGGCAAACCATATCCTTTGCATTTTGGGCTGAGCACCATGGAGGTGCAGGCATTGCTGCTTGCTGGGTCAATGGACTGGCAGGCTGTGGCCATCTGGAGAGCAGTGTTTGCTCTGGGATAAGCATGTCCAGCATTAATAGGAAATGCAGCTTAGCGGTCAGATTCCTTTCCCCCCCACCCCCTTTTTTTAATAAACCTTGTTACATTTTGAAGGGATTTTACCAAAAATGCGGTCATTTATTTGCACAGCCCCGGGGCACATTTTTGTGTGTGATATTTGATGTCCCCTCCCTTGGGGAGGGGAGGTTGGAGGCAAGAGGCAGGGTTAGGTCCTCCAAGGGGGCTGAGCACCAGTTCCAGAGGCCATGGTGACGCCAGCCTGAGCGTGTGTTGAATGATGACCGATGGCTGTTGTTGTTGTCACGGAGAGAGGGGTGCGTGTGGGACAGGCCATGGGGAGCAGGACCCACACCCAGGCTGAGGTGGGTTGGGACTGACGCTGCCTCACATGGGTGATGGAAGAGGAGGCGGAAGGGGGGGGATGGCTGTCACCCCGCCGTTGCCATGGGGGCAGCCGTGGGGACACCACCTCGGAGCCGCGCGCAGGCGGGAAGGAAGTGGAGAACAATCGGGGAGAACAAGGCCGGCGGCCCTGGGCTGGCGGTGCCGCTCCGCACGTCCCGGCTCCGACGCAGGGTCCCCCCTCAGCAGCCTCTCCTGGTGGCAGCGGACCCGGGCACCTCGGCTTCCCCATGGGCATCCCGGAGACCATGTGTCAGAGGGGATGGTGGCCGGGGGTGCCTCCTGGTTTCGCCATGGAGAGGCATTCATCGTGCGGCTCTACCATAGGGCTTCCAAGGGCTGCGGTCCTCAGGCCATGGGTTTGGAGGAGAGGTGTCACACAGCGCTCCTGCTGCTGGTGATCTGTCGCATCTCCCTGTCACATCCCTGACTCATGGGTTTGAGTGTTATGGGGGAACGAGACAGAGATGCACACAACGTGGTTGCAAAAAACTGGTGTTTCTATAGGGAATTGAGTTAGCAATGTATTTTTGCATTCTTTTCTTCCTTAGCATCAACATCCACCTGAGTCACAGCTTCACATGTCGCAACTTGGATGGTTTTTTCTATTTCGGATTAGGTTTTGCCTGCTTGTTTTTGCAGTCACTAGGACTTCACTTTTGAATTATCTCACATCTCCAGGAGCTGGAGTTTTGAGATAAAGATCACAAAGTAATGACAGTCGGTAACACTGCTAATGAAAAACAAGGGGTATGTCTCTGAGGGTAACCGGTACTTCGAGATGTTTTGTCCATGAGGAGCTCGCTTAGGGTGCATGTCTGGCATGCCGGAGATGCAAGCATTGGAGAAGTGGGACTCTCACAGACAAAAGCTGGAAGAACAGTGTGATAATGTTTAACTGCCTGTCCTTGGGCCTGGATAATTTCACTCCTGGAATGCCTATCCAGCTTTGGTGGAGGGAAGGGGGCTGCTGTAATTCCCAGAGGCTTGGTCCTGTACCTGGGAGTGCCCAGCAGGAGAAGGGCATTCAGTAAACCACAGCCAGCTTCTGGGACCATCTCTACAAATGAAAGAGTTTTGCATTTGTGGCATCTGGGCACCCTGATTTGTCCCTCTAATTACAGATAACTACATGTGTATAGAAAAATCTCCTGCCAGACTGCCTCCAGTTAGCAGATAAGAGCATTTCAGAGCCCTGTTCCAAATGAGCTCAATCTCAGTCACCTGGTGAGGAATGGCCACACCTGAATTCCCTTATTTCTGGTCTTCCATTCTTTTTCTGGCCCTCATCTGTGCTAGTCTGCCTGTCTGAGCCCAAGAACTCTCTAGCTCTAGGGCTGTTGTTGAAGAGCTGCTCACCGGAGCCAGAGGGGCTGCAAATGAACCACTTGTGGCTCAATGAGCCAGTGTTAAACTGTCTTTTAGGAGCAGACTCCTATGAGCTGCTTCCTCCAAGAGGCTCACGATGCTAGGTAGCCGCTGCTCACAGTGGCGGGTCCAGACTAAAAGATGTCTGCATCATCCCCTCTCTCCTTTCTCTCCACAGATCTGGTGAGCAGCTATTCTATGACCCCCCCTACTCTTAGCATCACCGAGGAGGAACACGTCATCGACGCCAAGGATACACTGACCATCACCTGCAGGTAAGGCACAAGCAAGCGTGACCCTGCCTAGACTGCTCCTACCTGGTGAGTGCTGGAGGACCAGGCAAGGAGAGCCCACTGGGGACACTCTGCCTGCAGTACACCTGCAAATTAGCACAGCTGACTGGAAACCTTGCACGTTCACCAAGTGTGAATTCATCTAATTAATTAACAGAAAAAGAAGCTGAGGATGTCTCAGAGGAGACGGTGATAATCTCTGCTGTAGTCCTGTAGGCAGAAGGAAGATACAGAAACGTTTGTATGATCGGATAGCTCCCTTGTAAGCTCTTTAGGGAACCTGGCCTTCCTGACTCTCCTTGTCTTTCTCTGATCTTGCTTATTCTCACCTCCTCAGGGGCTGTAGTTCTGGTTTTTAAATCTGGCAAGTTATTTGCAGGCACGTTGAGAAACGTCAGTGGGAGAAGGCAAGAATGCACTTAGTGGTGCCTGTGAGAGGCTTCCAGCTTTTCTAGGAAGCTGGGATTCCATGCTCTGCCTCGTATGCATGGGGGTGAAGAGAAGTCCCGGTGAGGCCGGATGAGAAGAGCTGGAGCATCTCTGGTTGTTTTGGAGATGTGGCTCTAAGAAGGCGATGTGCCTGAACTGGTTTGTCCCATGCTGGGACACTTGGCTGTACATGTTTCCAGCACTTCCCTGTGTCTTGAAGAACTGAACACGATCAGTTTTCCAGACAAAGCTGGATTTTCCCTTCAGCAGCTGAAAGCAGATCCGTGATCCGAGTACTAGGGGCCAGTGGGGATATAAATTCAGTGTGGGCCTCAGATGGGTGTTCCTCAGTGTTATATATAACCATGGAGCAACTACTGCAGGCGCTTTGCTGGCATTGTGTTCATGTCTTGTCACAAACATATTTAACTTTTCCTGGAACAGATGGCATTGCGTTTACTCTGTGAATCAGTTCATAGCCAGGGGAGGGGGACAGAGGAAAGGTTGTTGATGGTCTTACTGAACCGATTTAATTCGGTCTGGGAAGGTAAGCGGTTGTCAGTTTGTTCATACTGTGGCCTGAGGAGTCATGGTGTGTGCTGGGTTGTAGGAAGTGCGTGAGTTGGAGAACTGTGGTCAGCCATATAGCTGCTGTGGGGGCATAAAGGAAGGGGAAAGAGTCTGGAGACTCCAGTGCTCTACTGTGGCAGCATTCACAGACGATGTTGGAACTGACACTCTCTGTTAAAAGCTTGGAAGAGGGGAGATTCAGTGAGATTATTCTGAATGAGCTTATAATCAGATCAGACCCGTTCTCAGCAGTGGCCCAGGGAGGGACACAGAAAGTGGTTTCAAGAGTGTGTTGCTTGCAGATTGAGCCAAAGCTAAAGAACATCCTGAAGTTAAAGAGTTGTGGTTAAAGAAAATGTCATCTGCACTCAAGCATGAACACAGCTGCTTAGCAGCATTAAGTGGGAAGCCTTTCTTTCCAGGTAACCCTCTGGACTGTGGACAAGGCTGCCCTGACCTTGTGCACTTCTTAGGTATCAATTAATATGAAGGAAAATCACATGAAGTGGAAAAACAAAATCTTATTTCCAGTGCAGACTGTCCGTGGCCTGCATCGTGCAAGCTACAGAGTCAAGTGGGAACAAGCTCCATGTTTCCTGCTGCAGTGCCAAGATTCATCCTTCAGGCTCACAGCGCACTGGCATGGGCACAGCTGAGATAAGGAAGATCCCTACCCCTGGCTCCAAGCGCTGTGCAGGACTGAACTGGCCAGCCAGAGAGCAGCAGGGCCACCTGCAAATAGTACCAAGACCCATGTACTCTGCTCATGTTGGCCCCTGGGTGCCCCTGACTCCTGCATCTTGCTGTCCCAGCCATGATCTTTGCAGGCTGTGGAGTGTCCTTCACACCATCTGCAGGTCTCAGCATCTCCTGTACAGCTTGGAGGTTCCCCTTCTCCCTCTGAGCTCTCAAGCCTGTGTTTGTCTAATGCCTTGAGGAGAGGAATTTGACTGCAGGACACTATTATTTCATTTGAATGAAAAGTAAATCTTTCCTGGTCCCTGGATCTCTGATTCCACCCAGCTGCTTCTCCAACCTCTTCTCCAGACCATGGCCCACCCTGGGAAGACCTGGCTTGTGTTAATGGGAGCTGAAGGCAAAAACACGCAGACCACCAAGAGAACAGGCAAAAGAGAGGGTGGTGGGGCAGGGTAGGGCAGAAACAAATATGAAATCAAACCCAGGATCCAGGGATTTCCTGCTGAGCATCATGTTGGAGGTGCCTTCAGTTTGACCCTGGTCTTCCCTTGAGAGCAATGTCCTTTGGCTGCTCTTCGAGCTGCCCCGGAGCCAGGAGTGCGAGCCTGCTTGAAGCAGTGCTGCAGCAGAAAGCTGAGCTCAAAACCCACCACGTGAGACTCCCTGGAGACCTTTCAAGCTTTACCCACTGAGCGTGAGAGTCCCGCAGCCAACTGCACTCTCAGGCTCCCTTGCGGCAGCCTGGGTCTCACACACCTGCAGCTCTGCAGCCCACTGAGCATCATCGGTGACCAGAGCCTGTGCCAGGCCATGGGATAAGCGATGCTTCTGGAGCTGGGCATGCTTAGCAGAGACACAAAGACACAGCATGCCACAAGGAGCCACCAGATGCTGGGGCTGTGCTTTTGCAGATGGCATTACATACAGGCGTGTTCCCTTGTCACCCAACACAATGCACCCTTGAGAGGCCCACACAGAGCATGGGAGCAGTGTAGGAGCATTCCCCAAAATACAGATCATGCCAGGGCTGGCTGAGAGCCCCAGTGATATTTTGACCTAAGCATGTGGCAGAGCAGGGCAAAGGGGCTGATGCCCACATGGACAGTGCACCTTTTATTAGCTCCCATTCTGAGAAGGAAGGAAAGAATATTGCGAATCTCTGCATTCATGCCCTTGGCAGCTTGTGCTGGGGAAAAGCAGAGAGTTTGTGCCGTTCCAGCTCATGAATATTGGAGCAGAGCCCACAGGATCCAGCTGCATGACAGCAGGAACCTCCAGAGGGATCAACTTGGTCCTGGCTGTGCCATCCCCATCCTGCCTCATCCCACCCTGCAGGTGCTGGGCACTCAGGTGGGGAGGAAGACATGGTATTTACAGAAAGAAGGGCAAGGTTGTCCTTTGCTGCCCAGTGACTTATTAATAGAACTGGTTCACAGATGCACAAACCCAACTCTGACAGAGAGGAAGTCTTTGACCCCAGAGCCCTCTTGGCTCCTATGGAGGAAATGGGCGTTGTGGCAGGGCTGAAGAAGCCTGAGGATAAGGCAATGCCCCAGTGTGACTGCTCCGGAGCAGTGTCCAGGGACACACACCACCTGCTGCTCTTTTCTACATGTGTGTGACTGCTGTGAACATCCTCTGTGGTGCTGAGGGAGCATCTGTCTTACCCCAGGTAAGCCACAAAACCAAGCTTTGTCCATCATAGCATGCTTGGGAGCTTCAAAGAGGATTGAAGGAAAGTGGTGCCAATTGCAGCATCTCCCTTGAAAAGCATCTGTCCTGAAAATATTGAGGAAAACAGCTGTGGAGAAGCCCACAATGCATCTGTTTCCAGCTGGCTTCAGCAGGCTCCATCACCCAGCAGCACATTATCGGAGCTGAAGGAAAACAACTTGGGAATATATCTCTGAAGGTGACAGGAGGGAGGAAACCATCCAAAACTGCTGCCGGGACCTTCCCTCAAATGCGGAGGGTAGACTCAGAAACAAATCCAAGTGCGTCTGGCCTGTCATCCTCCCTGCCTTCTCCTGGTCCTCTTAAGCACGCCATTGAGGTTAACTTGGACTCACACTAATGCCTACACCTTCTGTGTCCCCGCTGGCTCTGGTTGAGCAGCACATGACCAAGGAATGCCTTGGTTCAGAGCTGCCCGCAGGCTGGTCGACGAGTCTGTTTGTACTGGCCCATCCGTGTTTATACAAACACGTGTCACTCAGTTAGTGCAAGCCTTGATGGTTAATAAAACAAGTGGATCTGATAATGTGTGAAAATCCCAGTGGGTAAACAAACAGAAAGCGGAAACACTGGAGACTTGTACAATTACCCTGCTCCTTGTGGAGAGCCAAAAATGCCTGAGCAACCGCAACGGGCTTTGGGGCTCCTTTGTGCAGTTGGGGTGTGAAGCGTTCAGCTCTGGGTTGAGAGCGGGGCCAGCCCCATGGTCTGTGCTTGGTGCAGCGGAGCCGTGGGCGCAGCAGCAATGGGCATGGCAGTGCCCACTGGTTGATCAGATTTAGTATTATTTTCCCTGTGCATGTGTAGGATGGGGAAACTCAAAATTCAAGAGCTTTGTTTTGATTGAAGTGCTCGTGAGACGGCTCCTTTGGAAAAGCCTGCCTGTGATTCATGGACACAAGCCACCAGAGCTGTGCTTCCAGTCCTGCCTCAGGCACTGATGGCGTTCTCCGTGAAGGCAGAAGTTTGAGCTGGGCAGAGGTTCTACATGGCTGTCCCCAAGGGCACTATGTCACTGCCTACAGAGCCTTTATGCCTGGTGATGTGGGGAGGGTGCAGCACAGTATCTCCAAACTCAGCCACAGCAAGCAAGACAGCAAGGTCTGCAGGAAGATAAATCAGCTGCTGAAGACACACAAAGGGGCAGGTCTTTCCCCATGCTTGGACAGGAATCCTGTCCTTGCTGCGTATGAGCCATTTGTCCTCTGATGTGACCTTATCTTACTTCGTCTTGCTGTCTGCATCCAGTTCTTGGTGATGGTCGTGGTCTGGCTGCACTTAGAAGCATCTGCCCACAGGGCTGCCCTGGCAGAGGAGCTGTATGTGCCACATGCCTATTCCCAACTTGCATAATAGATGAACCCAGTTTCGCCTGATAGAGCAAGCGGTGCTGACAAAGGGCCATTCTCATCCCACAGCTGTCTCTTGCGAGGTCTTCTTTTTTCCCCCTTCTTTTGCACATTCTTAAGTGACTCTCAGATTTACTGGCAACCTTTCAAGCGGAGACTCGGCCTTCCTCTGAAAGGGGCTCTGATTTCACAGAAGGAAACTTCCAGCATGGAATAAAAGCTTGTTTTGTTTGTAGTAAACAAGTGCAGCTATAGCAAGCTATGGTGGCATATGTGTGCGTACATGCACATATGCAAGCTTCCTGCTCTGGAGATCCTCAGTTATATATAAATAGACATGTGCACGCTCTGCCTGGGGGCTTCTTGCAGTTCCTGGACTTCTCTGTTTGTCTGGGCTGCTGTGAACAGGGTCTGTGGTTATGGAGAGGTGTCTGCACCTTGGTGTCTCAGCAGACTGGAAAGAAAATGGGAAGGGGTAGCAGGGTGCTGTGCAGAGCAAGGGACCCCCCTCCCAAAGCAGCAGGGAAGGAAGCAGTCATCTGAGCCTCCCTTGTTTGTACCTTGAGGTGTTTTCCCCCTGATTCCCTCCTGCTTTTCTCCTTCCCGTTTTCTTTCCAGTCTGCTCTCCTTCCCTCATTCTCCTTCCCACTCCATTCATCACAGCATGAGCCCCAGCCAGCAGCTACGCTGAGCCAAGGGAACTCATCACATCCATGTGTTTTCTTAATAGCTCTGGACCCCTTTAATAATGAGAGGGAAGAGAGAATAAATGGAGCCTTTCCCTCAGGGCTCTATGTGGCTTCTTGTTCTGGCATCAATACCAGCAGGACAAAGTCATGGGAGGAGGAGTCCTGCTTGTGAGTGGATTGATGTCGTACAGCTTAGCATGGCCAGAGAGGTGGCCTGGGGAAGGGATGAGCCTCTGCTTCCCCAGCAAGCAGATTAGTGAAGCTGCTTGCGTCTGTTCCTCTCCTTGGAGGACACCATGCCTCAGCCCAAGAGATGTTGCGGAGTCACACAGGGCAGTTGAATCCTCACTGCATTCCCCCTGCTCAGCTCAATGCTAACTCTCCTCTTTGCCCACGTTTAGAGGCCAGCACCCCTTGGAGTGGTCGTGGCCTGGAGGCAAGGTGGACCCTGCTGGGAAGGAGAAGGAGACCGAGTTGGTGGCCTCAGCAGCCCCCAGCAGCAGCCGGGCAATCCGAGAACAAGACTGCGAGGGCACCGGCACGAGGCCGTACTGTAAAGTCCTGGTGCTGACGGAGACCCAGGCCAACGACACGGGTTACTACCGCTGCTACTACAAGTACATTGATGCCAAAATCGAGGGCACCACAGCGGTCAGCACCTACGTGTTTGTGAGAGGTAAGAGCCATCCATCCATGTGCACCTTCAGCTCAGGGGCAGTCTGCGCGCCAGCGTGACAGCAGAAAAAGCCCAAAGTGAGTCCCAGCCTCCTGGGGCAGAACATGGCTGCTGCAGGCTCAGGGATGGGCTCCGGGGGTGGTGGTTCCCTGCACTTTGAGGGAGTCAATATCCATCCATGGCGGCAGCGCCCGGGATTCAATTACGTCCCGGCCGGGGGCATCGCTCCAGCCAGGCTGGAATGCAGGAATTTAAGGAGTGAAAGCCGGGCCTCAGAGATGCTTCACCGCTAAAAAAAGCACCAGAGTTAGCTTCTGGGCAGCTGGGGCTCTCCGAGACGCTGGCAGCTAGGGATGATAATGTTCCGTGAAGCTGAGAAACAGACAGAGGAGCAGTGGTACAAACATGCCATGTGCAGCCTTCTGTCCCCAAGCTCTATGGCCCTAGAACCACTCCACAGTGTCAAGTTTGGATGCTCCTCTCCACCCAGTGCAGGGGCTGCTTGCACAGGCAGCATTATGAGAGGTGTTTTGGAGGAGAAGGGCTATCCATCAGGCTTGGAGCTGGAACCTCAGCTCAGCAAGTGGCTGCGGGGCCAATACTCAGCTTCTCCATGACCCGAGGTCTCCTCCTCTGCTGTCTCCCCTGCTGCTCGCAGCATGCTCCAGCAAGATAAATGAGGGCTGTCCCCTGGAAACAGTTGGCTGAGCTATTTCTCTTTCCACCCCCATTTATTAGTTGGTGCAGTTGTCATGAGCCAGGCAGGTCATGACATACAAGATGCATTTTTGAGAAGTCCCGGGGCAAAGCCAGATTTGCCTCTGCAACTATGCAGAGAAAAATGCAGGGGCAAATGAGAAACGCTGAGCAGCTGCTGGAGAGGAATGGAGATCTGTTTGGGCAATTGCATCCTCTTCCTGTGGGCTCTGCTGCTCATCCTAAAACAGGACAGAGGTTCCCTGGACCCCAGACGTGTTGTAGGGAGATGTCTGTGAGCTGGGCAGGAGTGTTCAGGCACTCTAGGGTATCAGGATGGAGGCAGAAGGCTCCTTAACACATGCTTAAAATAAGTACAACCCACCAAGCTTACATGCAGGGAGTTTTTTTTGCAGGAGCCTGATTTTCTTTGTGATCCAGCAAATGCCACTTTGCCCCTTTGTCCACCTTCTCTCACCCCCAGCCTCATGTGCAGCTCAATAATGGCTCTCCTGTTCACCAGAGAGCAGCAAGTATGCACGTGCAGTGTAGCTTAGGGGCAATAAATCCCACACTGTTGGGGCCCATGGGACTCACAGTGCCTGCGGACAGCCTGTGTGCAACAGATCCAGCCAACACCTCGCAGCGTTGCTGTGCACATGGCTACACTCATTCCAATCAGGCTCTGCCCTGTTAGGGCTATCAAGCATCCAGGAAACTTCAGAATCCGCCTTTCCAGACAGGACAAGCTTTCAGGCAGGAGAAGGGGACATGTCAGGAAAACCCAGGCATACGGTAACCATAGCCATTGCAGAACATCCAGATAAAGCCCTGCCTGTTCCTGTTGAACTGGGCTGCAATGTGAAACTGTCCCTCGAGAGCTTGGAAGGGCTGATGTAAGTGTTGGGGATGTTTGAAGACAGCATGGTCAGACCACAGGTTTATCCATCAACCTCATTTCTCATGTTAAGAGCTTGGTGGAATTGCCAGGAACCAGAGTATCTGTGCTTGGCTGGAAAAATGGGTTCTTCTGCATTTTACCTGCAGCTCAGTTCTCAAATAAACTCCCTACACGTACGTCTCATTTCCCATGTGTCCGGTTAGGTGTGTATTTTATTACAGCTACAGATAGCACTGCAAACATACAGAATGCCTCATCAGGGTAGAATAAGATGTGTACAGCTCCCTTCTCATAAAGCTTAGCATATATTAATGAAGAAGATGCTTAATTATTCCCATTCGACCCATTAAGACAGCCTAATAGAAAATATGTGATGTGGTCAGAGAGGGGAGTTAGTACATGAATCACAAGCTCATTGGCAGCAGGACCAGCCCAGTAAATCAGTTAGTTCTTGGCTGCCATCTGAGCTTCAAGGAGACCTCATATTCTCTCACCTCTGACAGTGATGCACTTCCTCCCTCTGCCCAGGGCTCAGGAGAGGAATGACAAACATATTCACACTTGGAAACAAACCTGTGATTTCAGAAGTCAGCAGTCCTGTGGCAGCACAAAACCCCAGGAAATAAAGATGAGAATTCTCTGGGCAGTCCATGTTTTCATAAGAGCTGACTAACACGTTTCCTGTGCATGGCCTGTTTCACCTAAGCTGTAGCAAAAGAGCACTTCAGTAGGTCTTTGCAGCGTATCACTGAAGCAACAGTTTAGATCAGATAGATTAAAAAACTAACGGAATTCCCTTATGCACTTAACAGTGGAAGCACTGGGTTGGATTGCCTTGGGCCCAATGTGTTTTGGACAGCTTAGGCAGCAGCTGGCATGAGGCACTGGAAGACAACTTGCACCTTTCCTACTGGCTATGGCTCGGGATACAAGTGTATTGTGTATCTTGGTCTCATCAGCTCTTTCCAGTGTATCTGGAAAGAACCAGAATTGGGGTCCATGCTGCCTGTTACCCTGTTATCTCTTTGGGATCAGGTTGGTCTTTGTGCCCTGTGTCTGAATGGTGCCTTGGCACAATGGGCCATAACACATCTCCTTTATTTGCTGCCATCAGTCTTTCCACCTTGGACCCCTGCTTGGGCTCTTCTCATTTGACACAGACAATGCACTGAGCAGGATGCAGCAGCCCCTTCTGCAGACCCTCTGCTTCTTGGTGCTGGGTCCCCATGGAGCTTAGTGCAATGTCCCTGTCCTTGCTAAGTCATGTCACTGGTTAATTTGGGGTGGGTTTGTTCTTCCTGTCAATATCTGTGCTTGCAGCAGTTGGGAGGCAGTGGGGTGGCAGCTCTGGGAAGCTCAGCTCATCTGTTTATCTGCCTGCCAGGATGGCTGCAGGATGACATCTGCATACCATTCCACTGCGGATCACTTCCTCGCTCTGGAAGGTCGTGCTGCCTACATTGCAGCAGCCCTGCACAGCCCGGCACCGGCTGGGCAGGCACTGGGCCCAGGATAAGACCTGATGGCCAGTTACACAAAGGGTGAAACCCAGGCAGAAACCTTGAGGGGGACAGGAAAGGGGAGGTGACTTCCAGCACTGCCAAATGTCACACAAATGCCACTCCACCCCTACAGTGTTCCATGTGGAGGAGCGGACTGGCCCAGGCGCTCACCTCTGCTGCTCCCTTTGCATTCCCAAGCTCCAGGTGCCTCCTCTGAGTGTTACACATTGCGGATGGGGCCATCCAGTTCAACACCGCTCCCTCTAGCAAGCTCATGCTGTAGTAAAGTGAGCCAGAAAGCCTCCTGTTCTTCTGGTTGGTCCCTCCTGCCAGTTCTTTCCTTGCCTCTGTTTAGTAACTTGTTCTCCTTATATCTCTTCTTCAGATTTTGAGCAGCCATTCATCAACAAGCTGGAGACCCTCCTCGTCAGCAAGAAGGAGTACACGTGGGTACCATGCCTCGTGTCCATCCCTGATCTTAACGTCACGCTGATCTTGGTGAGAGCTCGGCCAGTGGGAGATTCTGGACCACAATGTTCATTTGTTCTCCATTTGTAATTACCTGAGTGGAAGCAGGACAGGCACTGCCAGGAATGGAAAATGCATGGGACGCATTTTCCATGGAAAGTACAAGCCACTGGCTTCCTCGTTTTATTTGCCGGTTGAAGCTGTGCTGTCCAGTTCCCTTGGGCAGACCCCACGGGTTTCCTGCCAACCTTGCTTCTCTTCCCTGGAGCATTATGAAACAAAACAAGACTTTGTTTTAATGCCATTTCCCCGCAGCATCCCCTGTTTCTCTGGTCTCTGTGACCTACAAACCCTTTAGGTGATCGGCACCCCCATGAGGGAGGAGGTGCAGCCCTGGGGCTAATGACTAAAACCAGCTCTGTTATCAGTTTGTTTGTGCCTTTCTTTTTTTGTTTGCCCTTTTTTTTCTTTACAATGCAAATACATCCTTCCAGGATGAGTGTTACTATTGTACAACGGCCTCCAGGGACACTCCGGGGGCCGGGGGCCTTTCCCTTGCCCGCGAAGGACACTGCCCAAGGTCAGCACTCATCCCAGTGGGGCTGATGTTTGGGACATCAGCATCGGTTTCCTTAGCTATCACTAGAAGTTTCCATTCCTGGAAGTCTCTGGCCCACTCTGCAGATGGAGAGGCTCGTGGTGCAGGATACGCTGCTCAGGGTATAGGGGAGGCTGAGATTCCTAGATGACAAACCCTTGGGGGAGAGGGCAGAAGGCCAGCACAGCACAAGGCTGCATCATTTATTCCCACTAAAGGGATGTGTTAGCCAGTGAAAAGCATGGAAGGGGTGGGGTGGGAATGTTGTTACCTTCTTTTTTCAGTTGGCAAAATGTTGATTTTTCCAGCAAAATTCCCTCATCCACCCTGATGGGAAGAGCACTTTCTGGGACAACAAGAAAGGGGTGCAGGTACTGACACACTTGATCAGAGATTCCCTGTATGTCCATTGTGAGACTGTCATAGACAAGAAGGTTTTCGGATCCAATTTATTCATCATCCATATAGCAGGTGAATACTTGGGAAGGTGCGGGAGGGAGCAGTTTGGATGACTGTGAAGTTTATCAGTGTGGCTCATGGGGTTGTTATGGACCTCTCTAGCTACACTGACTCTGCATGGTGCTTGTGTCTCCTCCTCTGTGTGCCAGACAGAGATGCACCAAGCACCAGGGGTTCTTACTGAAGTCTCCTGTAACTGCATGGTCTGAGATAAAGAGTTAATAGGTCTGAAATGCCTTTCCGCTGCCTCTTCCTCACCAGGGAGCGAGCTGTACGACATCCAGCTGTATCCCAAGAAAGCCATGGAGCTGCTGGTGGGAGAGAAGCTGGTCTTGAACTGCACAGTGTGGGCTGAGTTCAACTCTGGCATCCGCTTCCAGTGGACTTACCCTGGCAAACAGGTACGAGGGGAGCAGCTCCAGAAGCACTGGGCAACTTTCCCTCCAAGTCATCTCTTCCTGCCCCTTCCTGTGTGCCTCTTCACATCACTGGCAGGCTCTGCTTCATAATCCTAACCATGATGAGTCCAGCACATCTTGGTCAGAGTGCCTTCCCATTTTTCTCTCCTGCAGTGGGAGGCAGACAGAGGGAAGGCCCTTTTTCCTCCTTGCTGAGGTGTTATTGCTCTGGGGCTCTCCTGGGCAAGCACTGGCTTCATTTCCACCAGTGCAAATCCAGAGCAAACATCATTGGCTTAAAAAGAGCTACTCTAGCCACAGTCCTGTTTACCAAAAGCCTGTGAGGGGGTCCCTTCCTGTGTTTTCCTTCCCTTCCTCACTGTGTTTTCCCCCTGTTGTAGCCTCTGGCTCTTGTGAACAATAAGGCGTCAGTGAGTGCATCACTGTTTAGGTACCTGTAGGCCTCCCATCCTGGTTACTGGGCTGCAGATAAGAGCAGAACTCTATGCTAAGCTCTTATCCCAGCCTCAGGGCTTGCACAGCCCCATCCCGTTGGTGTCTTTCATCCCCTTCTCTCTGTCATCTCGCACAGACGCAGCGGGCAGTGATAGAGCCCGAGCGCCGGTCCCTGCAGACACACACAGAGCTCTCCAGTATCCTGACCCTCCACAACGTCACCCAGCAGGACCTGGGCAAGTACACGTGCACGGCCACCAACGGCGCCCAGATGCTGGAGGAGAGCACTGATGTCATCGTGCATGGTATGGTGCCTTCCGCTCCCTGCAGAGCCACAGCCAGAGCCAAGCTGCAAGCACAGCAAGCCCCAGACTGCTTAAACAGTGCTCGGCACAAGGCTCAGTAAAGGAGCTCCTGCACCTCCGTCCCACTCTGCTTTAGTAGGACCCAGCCTCCATCCAGTCCCTCAGCCCTTCTGTGCCCCAGAACCACTCTGAGATCACATTCAGCAACGTGCCAAGATGACAAGTGAGATGCAAACACCAGACTGGCCCAAACACCAGTGGGATGGCAGGACACACAGGTCTCGTGGTCCTGTGGCAGATGCAGTGTTCCTGTGGCATGGCTGGTCTGGGAGGCATGAGCAGCAGGAGCACAGGGTGCCACCAGCACTGGGTGGCTGTCTCCTGGCAGCAGAATGTGATGGGGCAACACAACCTCCCTGTGTCCCTCATGGCTCCCAGCAGCAAGGCAGAGGCAGCTCTTCAGCTGCCAGTCTCAAAGCAGTGTTGACCTACCCATCCCTGCTTGGCACCAACTCCCTTCTGTTCCAGGGAGGGGCCCCAGCTGGGAACAGGGATGCAGAAGAGAGGCTGGGGGTCATACGAGCAGATAAGACAATAGTGGATTTTGGTTATTTTGACTTCACTGTTTCAGAGAAGTAATCATTGTCAACTTCGCTGCCTCAACACCCTGCCTGCGCTCGGTCCTTGCTGTCAGGCCCTGTGGAGAGAGCAGATCTTGGTGACAGCCTGTCCCTGTGTGCTCTCCTCTCCTCCATGCTCACCTTTTTGCTTACAGAAAAGCCCTTCATCAACGTGGAGTGGAGGAAGGGCCCTGTGATAGAGGCCACCGCAGGAGATGAAGCCGTGAAGCTGCCGGTGAAAGTCGTGGCATACCCCCCACCAGACTTCCAGTGGTAACGCACCTTTCTTACCCTGACCGCCTTCTCCTCCTCTCCTTCCCTCTACCACCTAGGAAAGCTTAGCCTGGTCCCTCTGCGGGCAGGATCGTCCCAGATATCACATTTTTCCACCCATGGGGGTAATTTCTCCCACCAACCCCGGCTTTTGGCTGTACAGCCTGGGATAGGAGGAGGTGACATTGCGGGGAGAAACAGCAAAGGTCCTGGCAGCTCAAACAGAGCTTGCCCCTCTTGTCCCCCTGCAGTGGCGATCAAGGCTGGCCAGAGGAGCAAGACAGCTCTGCTTATGGCAGAGCTACAACATCCCCAACCCCAGGCATATCCATATAGGACCCGTAACTCAGGTCTTGGGAAAGGCCAGTGGTCTCGCCAGAGAGTTCCCCAGTGCTAGCAAGGGGCACCCTGAGTGTGCTCTAATGGGGACCAGTGAACCCCTGCCCAGCTGCCAGTGGGACATTTCCTCCCCATGGCTGCATTTTCTCTCTGCCTCCCCGCAGGTACAAGGACGGGAAGCTAATTCCCAAGCAATCTCAATCTTCAATGCAGATCAAGGATGTGTCGGAGCAGCATGCTGGGACATACACGCTGGTTCTGAGGAATAGGCTGGCAGGGCTGGAGAAACGCATCAGCCTCCAGTTAATCGTCAATGGTAAGGGAGAGGTTCAGGGCTGGGGCTGGGGGGAGAGCCCATGGCCCCAGCCTTTGGGCTACTCCAGGACCAAGTCCTTGTTGCTGTCCTAAAGCAGTTGGTACCTACATCATCTCCTTCTTCCTCATTGCCGAGAGATGCTCTGGTTACATCGAGGCTGGTTCCTTGTGGCCTGGTGATATGGCATAGTTCTGTTCCTGGCTCCATCACTCTAGACAGGATATGTCCTTGCTCAGGAGCCATTTCCCAGGACAAGATCTGAGGGGTGACCCTGACTGATGTGGGCTTGAGGGCAGTGAAGCTACAGCACACACAAAGCCTGGAGCTGGAGCAATTCTCTGGGTAGGAAGCTTCTGGGGAGTTTTCCCCTACAGGAACTGGTCCCAGTCATACAGGAACCAGATGCCAGCAGAGAAAGTGTGAAAGGGCACTGCTGCTTGGAGATTTGTCTCCAGCAGGCTCTGTGCTGGGGACTGCCAGACAGTGCTTTGAGCCCTACAGCATCCAGTCTCACTCTGCAGAGGAAGAAGAAATGACACCACCTGAATCTAAATATAATCTGCTCTGCCTTGCAGGTCTGAGATCCCCAAGAGCTGCCCTGAGAGCCATAGTGTTTTAGTGCCCAGTCTCTCTAGAGATGGGCCTGGGGAGGGCTGTGCGTGGCCTGGGGATGCAGGGGCTGACCTCATGGTGTCACTCTGGTCCTTGCAGTTCCTCCACGCATCCATGAGAAGGAAGCCTCTTCCCCGAGCATCTACTCCCGGAGGAGCCCCCAGGCTCTCACCTGCACAGTCTATGGCATCCCAGCACCAGAGGTGATCCAGTGGCAGTGGAGGCCGTGGATGCCCTGTCGCATGTTCTCCCGACGCAGCCTGTAAGTGCCATTTCTTCCAACACCTGTGTCTTGCCAGGCCATGAGCATGGCATTGCAGGCTCCTTGAGACCATGGCTGTGTCCTGGACCCCATCTCACTTTTGCTCTCCCAGCCACAACATGGCAAGAGGAGTACAGCACCGACTGATAGCTTGGAGCACTGAACACCCACTGTGGGGAGGCAGAATGGAGCCCACCAGAGACACTTGTGATCCATGTGGGAGTTTTGCCCAGCCTGGCTGGTCCCACACACCCCCTTGGTGAGACCCTGGGACAGGAGCTGGGGCTCAGTTCATTCCTGCCCTAAGGTCCCTGTGGTTTTTTGGCCCTTCTTCATCTTCTTGCTAATGATGGAAGCTAAAGAGCATATAGGCAGGGGCATAGAGGTGCTGTGTGCAGGGAAGAATTGCTGAATCCAGGGGAAGAGCCAGCTGCTGGAATGGTTTTCCAGGAAGGTGTTTGTGCAGGCAGCACCAATTGGTAAGCAGGAAGGGTGCGTGCCCACTGCCTGTGCCCTGGGAAGTTGGGGCAGCACCAGGCAGGGCTACAGTGACATTTTTTAGCGGCAGGAAGAAGGAAAAGGGATGCTAGGGAGTTATAGCCAGAGCAGTCGGGGTGGAGGACATCAGGGTGCCTGGAGGAAGCCAGGTCCTGCAGCCCTGTACAGGCTGTTACAGGGCCAGGGACACCACAGAGCTCTCCATCGCATGCAAGTGCACTGTGGCCCTGTCAGGAAGCAGAGGGGCCCATGAATTATGAGCACTGTCTCCCAAGGCCACCATATTTCTGCCTAGCATAGCTCCAGAGGATGCGGGAGGCTTCTTTCCAGCTTCCTGTTGTTTACACAGCTCGCCGGTGTGCTCGCTCCGCCAAGCGCTCTGCCTCACACTGCCAGTGCCCTTGCCACTGCCCTTGGGTGCTCAGCTCTGCCCTGCTTCCCTGCCACCATAAGCCTTCTCCCTCCACACCTCTCACCCTGCATTTTGGGTAGACCCTGCTGTCTCCCTGCCCCAGCTGCATTTAGAAGCAGGCTGCAGCATCCCCACTCCCTGGCCGATGTAGGCACTCCTCCCAGCTCTCCTGTCTCATCCTGAAGAGGTGCCACCATGTTCCTATGAGATGCTAGTAGCATCTCTACATGGGGTGTTTGCCTCATGGTATTTGTTGAACCAGGAGCAGCAGAAGCACCTTGGGGTGCTGCACCATGTGCTCTCCAGGCCAGCACCCAACCAGTCTGTGAGATTCCTGACTCTCAGTCACAGCAGGGGTTTAAGGCCTTATTGCTGAGCAGAGTGGCATCAAGAACTGCCTGAGGCACACATGAACCAAATTCACCCCTACCTTCCTCCACCCCTAGGAGGAAAGATGAAACCACAGTTTTGGGGGTGAAAACACTGCCTGGGACCTGTATCTGTTCCTTGCCTTGATCTTCATATCTGTAGATGTTTGCCTCACTAGTGGCTGTGAGGCACCCTTATAAACCACATCAGAACTGGTAACTGAAAGACATAGGAAATCTTGCAGAGTTAGAGGACAGGGGCATCAATTCTCAGACACAAAAGCTGGGTTTGCCACCTTTTTCCCATCTGACCTGCTCTCCATCTCTCTCCTCTTTCCCCTGCTCCTGGATTAGCAATAGCAGGCACCGGGCAGCAAAGCGTCATCAGAGGGACCGGATGCCCGAGTGCAGGGACTGGAAAGATGTGTCGCAGCAGGATGCAGTGAACCCCATCGAGAGCATGGACACCTGGGTGGAGTTTGTGGAGGGACGGAACAAGGTGAGGCTGAAGCTTCAAGGCCATCCGGAATGAGGAGCTGGAGACAGGCACCTTGGAGGGGTCATTTGTGATCAGCCAGCAGGAACAAGCCTGGCAGAAACAGATTTGGGGAGGGCTTCACACCTCTGCTGCTAAAGTAAATCATGAGCGGCTGTTCCCAGCTCTGGGGCTCTGCAGTACCAGGCAGCCCCAGGGCGAGGGAGAGCTGTCATCTTTGAGGAATTACCCTATATCCAGAGAGGCTCCTGCTGGGGCTGACTGTGCAGGAGGATCTACACTGATTGCTGTTGAATATGGGGCACCCAGCTAGGGAGGGCATGGGGGATGTGTGCTATAGGGGCTCCTGTGGCCACTTCTGAGCACTCTTGCATGAGCTGTTCTGGGAGAGCCAAACCCCCCAGAGTAGCCTGGGCAGCTGGGAAGAGAGAGCAGGAGTCACAGACTGACCAGGAAATCTCTGGCATCAGGAATGCGCATGTGTGTGGCGGGGCATTTCCTCCAGCTGCCCCATCCCAGCGGGGTGCAGGTGGTATGGAGACGCTGGCATCCCTCTGCTGCAGGTTTGTGAGTGTAGCACATGTGCCCCACAGAGCCCACTTCTCCATCGCAGTGTTTTCCTTCTGGAAGGAACATCTCTCCCTTATTGCAGCACGTGACCTACATGCTCTGATTGCTGCCTGTTTCTTTCTGTCTCTCTGGTAGCTGTGTCAGGTCTGTGCCATGACGGGGTTCCTGTTCCCACTGGTGTCGGGCACCAGCCGCTCACAGAGGGATGTAGAACAAACAAAGGGGCCCCTGTTTCCGAAAGTCACTTCCTGTTTTCCTACACACCTCCAAAGGCACTTCCCGTCCCCTGGCCTGGTGGGAGTTCATCACTCTGCCGAAAGGGTGGCAGGGGCAGATGCTTCTCCTTCCAAAGCAGCAGAAGGGAGAGGCAGTGATTGGTGTCCCCCAGGCAGGCGAGCATGGGTGGTGGGAGCTCCTGGGTGAGAAGCCTTTGTGTCTCCCTCCACATCTGACTCTGGTCTTGGTCTTTTTAGATCTTTTCTTTGTATTCCTCATTGTTTTCCTCCTGTTCCTCAGCTGTGTCCTTCTCATTCCATGTACTTAGTTGTAGCTGTCCTGGAGGTCCAACTTTGGTCGTGCGGTCCAAGGCCATGCAAGGGTTCTGGGAGAAAAGAGCTCTTAAATTTGCAGTAGGATGCTGTCCTTAAAGCTGCTTTCTGTCCTCCTTTCTACTCCTACCACCCTCCTCTGGTTTTCATTCTGTCCGGAAAGGCCAGAATGAGCCGCAGGGTGTGCAGTGCACAGCCATGCACTGCAGGATGACATCAAATCCAGAAAGCCCAACACAAACATAACAGCACAGATTAGAAGGAAAATCCCCAAGAAACAGGAAAAGCGGCACACAAAAGTGCCAGCAATAGGGTCACCTCAGCTGTATTGAATAACCCCAAGAAACGGAAAAGGCAACACACAAAAGTACTGGTAATAAAGTCACTTCAGCTGTATTGAATATGCACTGAATGAATTCAGTTCCTTTGATTAACGCAGGCTAATACGTTGCCACTTACAACGGAAATGCTTCCCAATGGGATGAATGGTAAAAGACAAAGTAGTTTCCCTGTAGGAAGAATAATTTTCTTTCATGTTAAACATTGTCTCATTAGAGGGATTATTGCATGGATCCACTTGTCATTTAAACTGGGAGGGAAGAGAAACCTGTGCTTTAAACTGCACATCTCCTCTAAGGGGAGTGCTTGCAACACATTTGGCCGCTTACACATGTACAGTGTGAGCTGGGAAGAGGAGAACACCCTTACTCCCCGCTGCCTTTCCCGGCTTATTTGGAGGCAGCATCTCCCAGCTCTGTGCTCCCAGGACAGCAGCCTGGCTCTCTGCCCAGTCTTAGTCATATCTTGCTGGAAGTAGGGAGGAGGAACCTCTTAGGGCCCTGTTTATGTACACTTAAAGGGAGAAGATGACAGCTTTTCCTGAAGTGGTGAGAGCTGGGATGCTTTCACAGGTTTACCTTCCCCTTATGGGTTAAAGGAGTGTTCTCAGGTCTGTGACTACCTGTAAATTCCACTGCACTCTGTGGGATGCCAAGTAGTCACTTAACTGGAGGGGGTTCAGAGAATCAGAGCTTTAGCATCCTTTTCCTTTCTCCCCGCTGTTATAAAGCTTGGAAGCTTAGCCATCCCTCAGCCCTGCACCCTGTTCATGTCCCTCTTACTGGGCACAGGCTTGTCCCCATGGTGACCCGAGGGGCTTAGCAAGAAGTTGACTTCCATGGAGAGGCATCTGTGCTGATTGGGCTCCATAAAAAGGAGCAGAGATCAGGAATAAAACCTCGTTGCTGTTCCTAGAGCCAGCAGATGAGGCTTGAAATGCACAAAGGGCTACTGAATATGGGGCTATGTTTTGCATAACCCTTTCCCAGGTACAGCTATCACCTGGGGCCAGGCTTGCTGGTGCTTTGCTGTCTGCCAGAGAGCCGCACTGATGCTACTTCTCTCCCCTCTTGCTCTTCCTAACTCCTTGCCCTCTTTTCCCCCATCAGACAGTCAGCAAACTGGCCATCCAGGAGGCCAACGTCTCAGTCATGTACAAGTGTATTGCCTCTAATAAAGTGGGTCGAGACGAGCGGCTGATCTACTTCTACGTGACCAGTGAGTACTGCAGATGTCCCCTCCAACTGCACCAGATGAGCTCTCTGCTTGAAACAAGGAGGACCCTAGACAAGCCAGATCTTGTCATTCACAGTTAGCACCTTGAACAGTGATCAGGAGGCCAACAGGAAACCAGAGCTACCCCAGAACTCTGCTGAGTAGCAAAAGCCTGGAGCCTGGCAGCAGACAGCACAGGCAGTTTGGCAGGCAGGCCTGGGGGTGAGCCGGTGCTGCCTGTACCTAGGTCCTCCTCGGTGACATCCGGCTGGCTCTGGCCCAGGCAGCTCCCTGGGCTGGGGACGTGCTTGGTCCGAGAGCATCCTCTAGTGGCACTGCTCCCAGCCCGGGTCCTGCTGGCCAGAGCCCCCGGCACGGTCCCCATCGCGTTGTGGTGGTGGGAGAAAGCTCAGTCTGTAGAAGCCAGAGCTCAGCAGTCGTGGCCCATAAGGAGCTGCATAAGCGGTACCCTGTGCTGGCAGGAGTAGCCTCTCTCTGCTGGGCACAGGGAACCTGACAAGGGCACAGCAGAGGTTTATCTTCATGCCTCTCTGGACAGACCACAGAAACCTGGGCTAATGGCCCTCATAGGCAGTACCTGTGCTGTCACGGCCACCAGCTTCTGTGGAGGCAAATGAACATCTTCAGTTGCTGCCCCAGTGATGCTCTACATGTGCAGCTGTCCAGCCTCACTCAATGTGTGCAAAAGCAGGCATGTGTGCAATCCAGAATGTGCAGCTGAGCTGAGAGCAGTAACAGCCTAATTCAAACCTCCCAGAGTTGTTTCACTTGTGACCTCATCTTAATTGGACCCTGGGACTTCAGCATATCCCTTAGCGCTCGCTGGGCTTAAGCTGTTTGTTGCCAGCAGTTTGCATGTCACAGCTCTGCACTAGATTGGTTTTCTTTACCTTCGATGAGGATGGGGGGGCCTCGGAGAGCTAAGCCCAAGGAGACAATTTTGTTGTGTCTGGCAGCTCAGCCATGAAAACTCATTCACATGTTCACTTCCTTCCTGAAAGCCATTCCAGACGGGTTCGAGATTGAGTCCCAGCCCTCGGAAGAGCCCATAGAGGGGCAGGACCTACAGCTGAGCTGCAATGCAGACAACTACACCTATGAGAACCTGCAGTGGTATCGGCTGAACCTCTCCAAGCTCCACGACGAGGAGGGCAACCCCCTCGTGCTGGACTGCAAGAACGTCCACCACTATGCCACCAAAATGCAGGGGGAGCTGCGCTTCCAGCCAGACTCCAATGATGCCACCTTGCTGCTCACTATCCCAAACATCTCCCTGGGTGAGGAGGGAGACTACGTGTGTGAGGTGCAGAACAGGAAGACCCGGGAGAAGCACTGCCACAAGAAATACATCTCTGTGCAGGGTGAGGGTCCACAGGGCAGGCGGGAGTGACAGAGGAGAGCTGATGCTCTTGCTGCCATCAGCTTCCCAGCCCGTCCCCAGGGGAAGCCACGCAAGCAAGCTAAACTCAAGGTGGCAAAGGCAGGGCACCCGGGTTCTCAAGACACCCTTCAGCAGGGGTCAGAGACCCAAACGCCCCCAAGAACACAGATATTCTTTTGATCAATCAGTTTCCCGTTTTCCCCTCCTCCTCTTTGTGCTGCTTCTCCAGCCCTGGAGATCCCCCGCCTCAAGCAGAACCTGACAGACATTTGGGTGAACGTCAGTGACTCCATAGAGATGCGCTGTAAGGTGGACGGCAACCACGTTCCTGAAATCAGCTGGTACAAAGACGAGAAACTGGTAGAAGAAGTGTCAGGTACAGTGGGCTGGGGGTGAATCAAAGGCAAGGAATCATGGCTGGTGGCTTTAGAGCTGAATGCCGCTGGCTTCTGGGTGTTGCTGTGCCCAGGCAAAGGCACCCATTCACTGAATTGGCTGAACTCTTATAATCATAGAATCATAGAATAGTCAGGGTTGGAAAGGACCTTAAGATCATCCAGTTCCAACCCCCCTGCCACGGGCAGGGACACCTCACACTAAACCATGT
>JARCZZ010027693.1:1936-33295 GCA_030323915.1 Brotogeris chrysoptera | reverse complement strand
TGTCCCTGCCCATGGCAGGGGGCTTGGAACTGGATGATCTTAAGGTCCTTTCCAACCCTAACTATTCTATGATTCTATCTGAATGGAAGATGCCTTTGTCTTGGACCTCCATTTACCTGGGCTTGAGTAAAAAACAGGTTTAGCAATGTGGCAGTACTGGTATTAGGAGTTTATAAAGTAACGGACAAATATGCTCTGTTTGGAACTGAGATAGAACTGAAGAGGTAGAGTCATTTTTTAGGCTTTTATCTTCTGTCAGCATGTCAGAATCAACTTCTCAGTGTTGTTGCTGGCTGCATAACAAATAAACCCCCATCTTCTTTGCACAGATTTGCAAAACTGTGGAGGGGGAGGAAATGCATAGGAAGGAAAACTGAATGAAGCTATCGGTACTGAGGAACCTCTGAATTTCCTTTTTAGGGACTGGTTGGCAACTAGAAAAAGTTGAAGGATGTGACATAATGACTCATAAAACTTTTCTTTGTTACAGGCATCCTGTAAGCAGAGGTTTATTTACAGGATTGTGAATTACAGCATTTAGAGTATTGCCTTTTGTTTAAGCTTCTTTTTATGGACTCAGTTCAGCAAGCCTGGGCTCTGGAAAGCAGAAGTTGATGAAGTTTAAAATCAAAGCATTAAGCCCTATTGTCATACCTAGCTGGAAACCCAGGCTAGATTTGAGTATTTCTTCTAGCATAGCAGAGAAATTCTGAAGCTGTAGCTCTCACTGTGCATTTAAATGCATAGCTGCTTCACTTTTGTCTCTGTTCTTGGAGCTGAATCCTACTTTAGTTAAAGCTCTTGACTTTCAGCAGCTAGACATCTGACAACTGTTTGTGTGGCTTGTATTTCTGTATTCCTTTCTTTGCCACCTCTACCAACAAAAACAGGAAGCAGGATTTTTTGGGGGGTTAGCCATATCCGTTTCAGATGTATTTCTTACCTGACCTTTTAAAAGGTTGTCTGTTAGTGTCAAAGTATAAGCAGGCATTGTTACTTTAAACTTGGGTAGGAAAGGTACTGACTCCCCTGAACATATTAGCCTTAAAAAAAGAAAGAAAATGCCAAGTTCTGGCTTCCCATGATGTGATGTGACTGCAGCCAGCACTGAAAGGACTGCAAACACGTTGCCATCTATTTGAAGTACCGAAATGACTCATTAAAGTAGGCCATCACGGCCACAGAATGCGTAGCATGAAACACACTTCTGTTAGCAGCCTGCTGACTAACACAATGCTTTCTGTTTGCTGCCGCAGGAGGTACTCGTATGGGGTTGTGAGGAGATGACAAGGCCTCTCTTTCAGAAGCACAATGGCATTTCAGCTTCTTGTCACTGAGATCTAAAACCTCACGGTCTTCCCCTCCCTGCTCCTCCGTATGCACAGATGGAGTCATCTCTGCTGAACACCTGCAGAGACCAGTTGCTTCCACCATTTCTTACTCTGTAGCCAACTAGTTTTATGCAGGACTCTGAATGTTTCCTGGCAAAACAAAGTATTGTCCTTGACTTGCTGCAGGTGCCTTAATGTGTTATTTGCTTTGGCCGTATAATTTGATACTTTGTGGGTATCAAACACTCCATGAACAGTGGATAAAATGCTTTTTATGGACGTCCATGCTTATTCTTCGTTGTGCTCACAGAAAATGGATGGAATGTGTGTTATGTACTGTAAGTTTTTGTGCCTGCCATGGGAATATAGTGAATATAAGAGTTGTTGGGGACCCACACTGGAGCTGTTTGTGAAGAACCATAGCCTGTGGGAAGGACTTGCACTGGAGAAGTCTGTGAAGGACTATCTCCCATGGGAGGAATCCCATTCTGGATCATGGAGAAAAGTGTGAGGAGTCCTATCCTTGAGAAAGAAGGAACAGCAGAGACAATGTGTGGTGAACTGACTACAACCCCCATTCCCTGTCCCCCTGTAGTGCTGGGGGGGAGAAGGTAGAGAAATGGGGAATGAAGTTAAGCTTAGGAAGAAGGGAGTGATTGTGAGGGAATGGTGGTTTTAAGAACCTATTTTATTTCTCATTGGCCTACTCTGATTTGATTGGTTATAAATCAAACCGATTTCCCTGAGTTGAGTTTGTTTTGCCTGTGATGGTCACTTGTGAACGATTTCTTTCTGTCTTATCTCAACACGACCCTTTTGTTATATTTTCTCTCCCCTGTCCAGTTGAGGAGGGGAGTGAGAGAGAGGCTTTGGTGGGCACCTGGTGTCTGGCCAGGGTTAACCCACCAAAAGCATGGCGCTTGCATAAAGCGTGGAGTAAAAAGGAGAGGCTGCATAGACTGTGTAGCATTACTGTCTTCTAGACGCTTACCTAAAAGCTTCAGCTGAATCGCAAGTCTTGGAGTCTTTTCTTATTCTCCTCCCCGGAGCCAGCTTTTTGCACCTTCTTCCTGGGTGATTTCTTTGGGGAACTTCCAGTCAGGAGAAACTGAGTGTTAGAGGGCTGTAGGTTAGTCCTGAGCTTGACTTTTCTTGTGGAGGGAAGTGGAGTCTTAATGAACCTCTTTGGAGGTTAGTGTGTACCGTAAGGCAGAGATCCTGATGCTGTCTGTGGTTTACAGTTGACTGCAAGCAAGAAATGTTGTGTAGTGAGTAGATACAAAATGTTTGTGTTCAGAGGGTAGAAGTGAAGGTAGCAGTTCCCATCCAAGAGCTGAAGTGAAGGAGGTACCATCTGCGACTGGAGTATGAGGCAACAGTTTGAAAACATGATTCATACACTTCTTCCTCTTAGCATTCTTGAAAGCAGTTGTCTAACTGAAGATCTTACTAAAGAGTTGTATGAATAAATATTAAACATATGGTTTCCTCTACTAGTTTATGAATTAAGTTGGAATTACCGATTGTGTGTAATTCTGAGGTCACCAGCCATAACTAGTGAGGTTGTAGCTCAACTTTAACTAATGCAGCACGGTTTTCTTTCCCTTCTTTTTCTTACCAGCAGAGGTGTTTCACCACTTCTTGCAGCATCATTGATCCATGCTGCAGTTAATGAAGTTCTCCAAACAGACTTGACTGAATTTAAGAAGCAAAATGTGGAAACAGAGGGAGAAGGAGATGAGGAAAGGTTCACCTGTAAGTATGCTTTTTTCTTTCTGTGGTTTTCCCAGAGGCTGTCTGTTGGAAGACTTCCATGTTTTGAAATATTTCCCAGCATATTTGGTTAGCTGGCAAGCAGCAGCAAACTGAACCTTATTTGCTCCTGCTGGGTATCTGTGGGATGAAAGTAGCTGTGCTAGTTTTGTGGGCAGGATGCAAACATGGGGTCTGGAGCCCTGGACAGATTGTAGGGGTTGGCTTTCTAGAAAGGGAAGGGTGTTTCTCTTCCCAAAAAGAATTAAGGACTGTGTCCACTGTGCTTCCTGAACTGAACTAGTTCAGAACTTTTATTTTCCTCATTGGTATTTTCACTTGAATGGAACTGCTTCAGTTCCTATCTTAAGTTGATAACCTTTTATATTTTTGAAGTGCCCTTTTCTCTTTGGTAAACTGACCTTAAATAATTACTCCTACGTTTTGACATTGGTGTCATCACAGTTCCTCTTGTGCAGCCATACTGACACCTTAAATTCATCCATATAATCCGTCGTGCTTTTGTCTCTTATTGGAAACCAGATTTTGGGATCTGTGGCCCCTCCGCAACCTGAACATCTTGAAACTCTGTATCTTTCTCTTGGCAAGTTTCTCAATAGTCTCTGTCTTTAGTGATTATTTCTTCTCTTCCCACCCTCCCCAATAAAGATGGGATGCTGAGGGATGAAGAACCTGGTGCATGTCTTCTGCCTGATGCCTGCATTCTCTCCTGAGTGAACTGTAGAGAGAACAGACCTTGGTGACTAAGTACTGGGTTTGTGCCTCATGTTAACAGATGGTCCTATTACATTTACATGATGAAATGTTTAACATTAGACTTAACCAAACCTTCAGTCCCGGTGCCAAGAATTTAAATGGAGCTGGATGCAGGCAGAGTTTAAGATAAAAATGGAGGAGAGATGGCTTAGGCAAACTAGTTTATCCTGTAAGGGGAAATGCTCGCCCTTCCATTTCCCTGGGATGACTTTAAGGCAGTTCAGTGTGCCCCAGAGGATGCGTTTCCAAGTAGACCTCTGGTAATTGCCAGGATGTGGCACTTTCCAGAAGCCTATTCCAGTATTCACATACAAGTCTGAAACGGCAGGAGGTGAAACACATTTAATGAAGCCTTGTTGCACCCTGACTGCTTCATCCCTTGCCTCCATGTTTGCAGCCTTCATGCGCCTGGAGAGATTTAGCAGGTTTCCAGCACTTCGCATGGGAAGAGTTGGCTTCGCATCAGCTTGCCTGGGCTCTAAACAACAACGTGCTTTGGCCCTCCTCCTCGGGCGCAGGGCGGAGCGGCTCCGCGGGCATGTGGGTAGGGGCGGGCGGGACACGGGCGAGTGGCCGCCGGCACCGGGCGGGGGGGATCGCGCCCTCTGCCGCCTACCGGCGGAGCTGCGACCGCGGGGGGGCCCGTCCCGGCTCCGCTGGGGCTGGAGCCTCCCGGCACGCCCTCACGAATCCAGCCCGCAAATATGTGCCGTAGGGACAGAGGGACGTTCTCTTGTCCGAGAGCAATCGCACTGGCTTCACTGCAAGTAACTTCACCTGGAGGAGGACTCTGCCCGAGATGAGGAGCTGGCTTGTGAGAGTTTTGTGTGACTAGATCGCTGCAGTTGTAAGATAGTAAACCAGTGCATGCAACAGTACTAGAGCATGGCTTTGTGCAGGGGAAACTGAGGAGATCAAGCTACTCCCATGACTAGACACTCTATGTTGCCACAGTGGCCATAAGGCATGTGGTAAGACATGCCAAAAGTGATATAAAAGCATCTTTCTTATTGTCTCTCTTGCATCAGAAGGAATTGTATCTTACTGCATTGTGACACTGTGTTCCAGTAGTATATCTTTATTGCTATTGCTCAGCCTTTATAGGAAAATAAAGAACATCAGATTGTAACCCACATTTGATAATTATGTAGGTTTTCAGCACAAATATTTCATTGGCCATCCAGTGTTGCTGAGAAAAAGTCTTGTTTGAGAACCAGGAGTTATAAAAAGGAATTCTGAGGAAGCTTTAATACTAGCAGTGTTAGCAGAAGTCAGGACAAAGCAGAAAAGATAGTTCATGTACTGCAGTTCTTTAGGAAACACATTAGTGGGCAGCAAATTATTTTTGCTCTATAGATGACCTTTTTCTGCTTTCTGAAGTTAGTTGATTCAGCATTGAGGGTTCTTATTCAAATAGCAAAAGTTTAAATTATGACATATTCTGAGAGACTGCATTGCAAAGCTAGACACAGTGCCAAACTGAAGCATTCAGTCTGATGAACAGTAAGTTTGGCTTAATTGATCTTTGGGACCTATCCAGGAAAGGATTTGAGTGTCTGGCTGGAGCTTTTCACACTCTGCTCAATGAGTGTTTACAGTCATGCTCTGTAATGACAGAGCAGGAGAGTGGTAGAAGTGTTTTCCTGTCTTCTGGCTCCTACACCCATGTGTTTTAAAAAACATAAAGACAACAGCTTAAAATTCTCATCTGTTCAGCTCACCTGTGAGTTGAGCTATTGGTCTCAGCAAAACATTCTCAGGCTTCCTTGTTGTTTCAGTGGAAGTGGTTCAGCAGGACATAACCTAACTCAGTCAGGCTAATGCTTTTCAACCGTTGTGTCCAATATAGCAGCAGTCTCTTAACTTGAAGGCTTTTCTGTCCACTTGTTTTTTTTGTCTAATTGTTTTTTTGGGTTTTATTTTCCTTTGTTGTGTTTTTTTTTTTGTTGTTGGTTGGTTGGTTTGGGGATTTTGGGGGGTTTTTTGGGTTTGGTTTGTTTTGTTTGGGTTTTTTTTTTAGTTTTTTAATTTGGTTTTGGGTGTTATTGGCTTTTTATTTTTATTTCTTTTTTGGGGATGTGTTCCTACCACTAAATCTTGTTAATTTTATTTCCATAATAATATTTATGTCTAATATGCCAGACTGACATAATATAATATGGTGTCTCTGTTATGATTTTTGTGATGTAATCACCTGCTTGATAACCCTCTATTTTGAAAGAGAATGAGCAAGTAGCTTTTCTTATCTTAATATTATACTGGTTTCAATTCCAGCTTTTTCTCCCCATTATTCTCAGAAGCCTGGTTTAATTCTTGCAGAGCCTGCAAAGGCACAGTGCTGCTGTGTGTATATAGTTCTAAGCAAAGAAACTTGAAGGATAGACAAGCCAAAAGATGGGGTGATGTAGGCAAATGGGCACACAACTTACTGTTTGTCTTTGTGCTGTCAGTGCTGGATGCAGAGTCGTTGCAGCGCTGCTTCTTCAACAAGCTCTGGGATGTTTGCTTTGAGTGGCAGAAGCAGTTGCCGCCGCTGAGGCCACTGAAGCGGTACCTGCTTGTTTCCATCCATGCCATCCGTAACACCCGTCGGAAAATGGAGGACCGCCACGTTCTGCTCCCAGAGTTCAACCAGCTCTTTGGTTTATCAGTAAGTCTGGACCCAACTGGGGAGGCCAGTTTGTTAGCTTTTCAATGTTCCTGTACACATAGTGATGGGTGATCTATGAAAGGGTAAGAATTTGTTACCGCAGGTTATTTTATCATGTCCTGTGCTAGGACTTACTGACTCAGGTTGCTAAGGGCTGACTACTGGCCTGATGAAGGATATTGTGACCTTGGGTTTTATGTCAGAAGAGAAGTTCACCTAGTGTTGCATTGCCAGAGTTACAATGTTCTTGTGACTGAGGTAACATATATTAAGAAAGGGGAGGACAGCCCTTGTGCAAGTGCCAATTAATGAAGCTGCAGTGGGACCACATAACCAGCTGTCTGCTGATTCAGTTCCAGATTATTTTCAAGGGTATTAAATGACTGACAGCAAACAAAGAAAAGTCCCCTGCAAAGTACCCATTTGATCCATTTTGCATATGGGTAAACTGACTTAAAATTACCCATGCAAAGTTGTATGGAAGAAGGCCTAGGATAAAGAATCTTTGCTGACTGGTACCAGTCTATGAGCTGTTTTGGTTTTGAACATGAATACCTCTTCCTCTCTCTCCCTCCCCACAAAAGGATGACACTGATCGTGCTTTCTTTGCGATATTTGATGGCCATGGTGGAGTGGATGCTGCCAATTATTCGGCAACCCATTTACATGTAAATGTTGGACTACATGAAGAGATTGTTAAGAATCCAGCTGAGGCCTTGAAATGCTCTTTCCAGAAGACAGATGAAATGTTTCTTTTCAAAGCCAAGAGAGAGGTGAGTGGGTAGATTAATTCCATTGTGTTTAAATAACACTGAGAACTGTTGGACAACGTGGTATTATACAGAAAAATCTGGCAGTACAGTTTCTTTGAATCGCTGACCTTTTTATGAAATTATGCTACATTAAAGATTTTCTTTGATCAAAATATTTCTTTTTTTGAGGAAAAATAAAATGACAATTTTTGCAAGTTCAAGATGAATGATTGAAGTGGTTTAAATGATTCTGACATACTAATTAGTTGAGAGAACACTCTGCTCCCTCTTTGCCTAAATTAGGCAGCTTCTGGATGTCCTGTTGTCCTCTTCCTGGTAATCCAGTGACTGTCTCCCTTTTTCTTGTCCCACCATTAATGTCACAGGAGGTTGTAAGATGAAAAATATTCTATGTTTTAAATCAGGCTCTTCAGTTCATTAAGCTTATTGTTCAGCTTTGAATCAAGTTGTATGATGCTCATTCTTTCTTCAAATCTACATAATGGGAGGATGGTTTATTATACAGTTTAATGAGAACTCTTTTATTATAGCAGTAACTGAATATGGAAGTATTCATTGTTAATATCTTCATTTCTGTCAATGAGGTACAAAAGACGGACCAGCATCTTCATGAGGTCTGACTCTCACTAATCTTTACAGGGAAACCTAGGATAGTTCCCTCATTTATCTACATCATCATTTAAATACTCAAGGTTAAAAAGCAAGCTGTCTGTAGTTGCAAGTGAGAGAGAATGTGAAAGGGATTGGGAAGACCTCTGTGTGTGTGTGAAATGTTTATACTACTGAAATTCAGATCCTTTTTATTTTCATTTTTATATTCTCTCTGTGTTTTGAACAGTAGAGGTCTTAGTCTCCTATATCAGTTTTGGAATTAATAGCAGAGAAGGAAGAAGGTAACAGAGGCAGTATTAGCCAGCTGCATGTTGGAATATGTAAATAGTTTAATTCAAGTCTGTCTAATGCCTGTACCTTTTATTCAGGTACCTGAATTACGATTGGCAGGTCTAGTCTGCTGCATTTAAGTGTGATTAAACCAAGGTTTGCAATATTGCCATGTAACCTAGTAGAGCTTGTTGAATATTCACCTAACATACCTGTTTTCTTCCATAGAAGCTGCGGAGTGGTACAACAGGTGTATCTGCACTGATTGTAGGGAACAAGCTGCACATAGCATGGCTAGGGGACTCGCAGGTAATGCTTGTGAAGCAAGGAAAAGCTGTGACGTTAATGGAACCTCACAAACCAGAAAGAGAAGTAAGTCTGACTTGGTTTTTTCCTCTCATACATGTGTTGTTAGAATCTCTCATGAAACCTTTTGGAATCAAGCCTTCTTAAGTGAAGTGTTTGGTGCTTTACATAATTGTATATGGGAAGAAGTGTCAGGAAAGGGTACTCATCTATATGGGAAAGAACATAATGATACAAAACCTAAGAACTCTGCTTTCTCTGTGGACAAGCCATGGTATGGTTGGGAAGTAGGTGGGTTGTTTCTGGTAATCTTAATTGCTTGTTTCCAACCTAGATTCTGATACGTGTGCTTGCTATATTCATTGTATAAATACAGAAGCTGAAGCAGCTTTTGGTTTTGGGATTTGTCTTTTTTTCCTCCTTGACTGGGTAACAACAAGGTCTGTAAGCCATGAGTAGGCTTTCAGCATAAAAATTGTATTCTACTGTTTTTCAGGATGAGAGAGCACGTATTGAGACTCTGGGTG
The DNA here is from genome assembly GCA_030323915.1 of Brotogeris chrysoptera. Taxonomy (NCBI): domain Eukaryota; kingdom Metazoa; phylum Chordata; class Aves; order Psittaciformes; family Psittacidae; genus Brotogeris; species Brotogeris chrysoptera. The sequence continues at coordinate 24,297 of JARCZZ010027693.1, read as the reverse complement.
GTTGTGTGACCTATATGGACTGCTGGCGGGTTAATGGTACCTTGGCTGTTTCCAGAGCAATTGGTAAGATAAACCACCAGAATTAGTAGAGTTCAGCTTAAATTTGATTAAAACTCACCACCCGAGACTGTGTGTTTACTGTAAATGACATTTTGCTCAGCATTGACTAAGTAGTAAATCAGTCTGTCTTTGCCATAAGGCTATGTTACAGCTGTATAACTTACATAACTTGCAGCTAAATAATCTTATTGGGTTTACCATAAGCATAGAATATTGTTTTATTTTTCCATACTAGCCATGACAGTACTAATTCTCTTTTACTTCCAAGTCTTTTGCTTCTTGTAAATGTCTTTGATACTGTGATGTTCTACAGTAGCTTAACAAACTCAGAGTATTTAATTTGTAAAAGTGGGGAAAGTAATAAATGTTCCTCTAGCTTTCTTTATGCGTCTGAGTGCCTGCTTTCTGGCATTTTTTGTCCACTTTCATAGTAACATATCTTTCTTCTTACTTCAGTTCTTAAGTCTTATCGCTACATCCTCCTTCAAATCACACATAACCAGCAAATTGAGGCATTTTAATTGTAGTTTGTACTTACGTTTTGTAACGTAAGTGCCGTATATCTGAATAGCTAAGGAAAAGCTTATTTTCATAGCATTCTGAAGGCAGTACAAGAGGCACACCTGTAAAGTGAAGGCCTGCCTGTCTCCTTGCACAAATTTATTTCAGAGAGAAAAAAATTTGAAAGAGTTTCTTCAGTTTCTCTGCAAAATTAGGAAAGCATGAATTGGAGCAACTCCTTAGAAACCCACTAGTTTTAGTTAGGTTCCAAGCATTCTTAAAGAAACAAAAGCCTTCCAGGCTTATTCCGTAGCTTTTCACTGTTCTTGTCCTGCATCAGGTACCTGTGGAATATAATCTGTCTGACCTTGAGGATGGTAAAAGCAGTTGGTGGCTGAAAAAGTAACTTTTTTGTTTTGAAGTGATAAAGCCTTTGTTTTGATTGTTTGTCTTAGGTGACATCTGTCAGAAACCCTACATCTCAGGTGATGCAGATGGAGATTCGTTTGAGCTGACCGGTTCTGAAGATTACTTGCTCCTAGCCTGTGATGGATTCTTTGATGCTGTCAAGCCATATGAGGTTGTAGACTTGGTCTTACATCATTTAATGCAAACCAAAGGAGTGGGTCTCAAAGCAGCAGAAGGACTGGTGGCTGCTGCAAAGGAAAATGGATCCAGTGATAACATCACTGTTCTGGTGGTCTTCTTGAGGGATCCTCAGGACATCTTGGCAGACTGTCTCAAAGACCCTAAGAGCCTTGGGGCTGGTGATGATGCTCAGAGCTCACCCTTTAACTTCCTCAGCTGTGAGGCGGCAGCCACACAGTGACAAAATGTGCTTAATCAGAACATTCAAATAAGTTCACATAAGGAACTGCTTTCCACTGAAGAAGCCCCTAATAAAATAGGCAAAACCTGTCAGGAGAGAAATGACAAATGGACAAACATTTAACAAAAAGGCAAGACTCCTTTTACTGAGTTCCCATTTGTCTTTTCTTTCCTTTCTCCTCCCTTCAAAAAACACTGAGCAGATGTGGAGATTTGTACAGCTATTTTGTCTCTGGGAACAGACATTCTAAAATGTGTCCCAGGGCTGCTGGTCATCTCCCTCTGCCCTGGAAGTGGTAAGAAACCATAATATGTATAAGCTAATGGGTGAGAACACTCGTTTGTGAATTCTGAGTGAAAAGTGAAAATTAGCGCTTAAAAAGAATGCTGTATGTTGTATTTAATTGTAATGTTAATTTGGAGATTGGAAGGACAAACAGAAAAGCTTGTTACTGTGTGTGGTCTGCAGGAACAAGCTTGGTGTGTGACTGGGTGACACCATTGTACTGTGTAAGTTGCTTTTGTTTTGTACCAAAGATGAAATGAGAATGATGTGGCCTCTTCATTCAAACAGAGAAATTGAATTTTGTTTGTATGGAGAGGAGAAAGTAAAACTGACTGAAAAAAGCAAGAAAGCTAACTAGAAATATCCCAGGCAAAATGATGCAAATCAGCTGCTTTCTGGGATGCTCTGGTTTATAAACTGGAATCCAATATTTAACTTCACTGGATTATTTTCCCCTAAAAAACATGCTTTAGTGGCTGTTTGGCAACCTGAAAAGAAAGGACCCTTATTGTCGTATTAGAGAGAGATCTTTACAGTATGTGTGCTCCTGGCAGTTAAATATGCTGTTTCTGCCATTTTTTTTTTGTGTACTATAACAAATGAGAATTTTATCTCTGTTCTAAATGTTTATTTACTGAACTTTACAGTTGGAGGATTTTTTTGCAGTGTTACTTTATTGTGGTTTTTATTTAAATTAGAATTTTAAAGTGGCTATGTCTTTATTATCTGGGTTTAAAAACTGACTACCCTCAAGTGCCTTAAATATTTCACCTAAGGATTGCTGGCTTTCTGTCATATTCTGGTGTGCCAATTTATAGTGTTTTTAAAATGTGACTTTTTCATTTCAATTCTAATGTTTAATGCACTTAAATGTTTCATTTTTGTGAATTATTTTAGTGGGAACTGGGTTTTGAAAAACAACTTTCATTGTTGCCAAATCTTGTGGCTTACCATAAAAGCTTCACAATACTTACTGTGACATACCCCCTACCCCATGCAAAAAGCTGTAGTTAATCATAAAGCAGCAACGGTCTGAGTCATCATGACTTTCATTTAAAAACAAATATGCTTTTGACCTTCACAAGAAAATGTAATAACACAAACTAGAAACAGTTTAGTAACAGTTTCTGATTAATAGATGGTTAATTTGGCCATACTCTGTAAACTTTTTGGGTCTAAGTAACTCTCTAAGGAGATATGAAGCTAAGGGGAGGATGAAAGAATCCTAATGAATGTGTATGTTGTTGTGCAACTGTTATTTCCATTACATGCTGGAGCCTCTGGCTGTGTTTTGTGTTGCCTTACTAGCCTGGCTAGCAGGACTCAACAAGATCTGAAGGCTCAACAGTAAATGTGTTAGTAATTTCTGTATCTAAACAAAAAGTGCTTTACATCTGGCCCCAAGATTGTGTGCCTAATTTAGAAGCACATGGCATTGCAATATGTCAGTGCTATTGATTAAAATGTGTTGAACATTAATGTTGCTTAGGAGGGAACTTTAGGTAGAAAAGTTGAGATGGCTAAAAGGAAGAACAGTGTCTCTGAATCGTTAGCTAGCGTAGGGCAATGCAGCTACCCAAGTGACTTGAGTGCTTTGCTGGGTTACTCTGAATGATTATATGGTTTAACATAGAAACTCCTCATGAGATACCATCTCATTGCATAGCAACTCAGATAGTGACTTCCTTGTTCTGCTATGCAACAACAGGGAGCCCTGAGAGGGTTGCAGGTGTTTTTTCTGTCCTACATTTTGCTGTCCTAAAATATGTGGGGAATGCTTTCAGTGATGGCAACTTAGTGTAGGGGGCTATCAATTTTTGTAGTGAACCTATTTCAGTTAAGGAAGCCTTTAGACTTGCATACTAATCCCTTTGGATTTCCCATCTCCTAGCACTTCGATTTCTAACCCAGATACTCAGTGTCATGCTAAATTCTGATGACCACTAGTGCCTCTTGGTGTCTTGGAAATAGTTCTCATTATTAATATAGTAAGAATACCACAGAATTGTTTGATTTCACTGCTGAGTCAGGGCAAGCTGTTGTACTCATGAAGGGAGGTGTGAAAAGTTGGTGAGTTCATCGTATGGCTTGGTTTCTGAAATATGCCAAATTTCCTGAAACATGGAGGGAACTGAACAAGCCAAATTCTTCATAATGACCTTTGTATTTCAACCTTTTTGGGGCAGATCTGCATTACAGAAGAAACAAAGTCTTAAGTCCTTTGGTGAATTCTTATGGTTATGTGAGAATATCTTTTGTTTCAAATTTGATAGTTGGTTTATTGTTTTTTTTTTTATGGGAGCTGTGTGAAATGGGCCTTCAGGAAGCTGTCTGTGGTCATCAAACAACTTAATTCTCAAGCTATGCTCTCAGGAAGAAATTTTATATTCTGAGGAGCTGTTCCCCTGTATAGATGTTTTCATTCTGAATGACCTATTGCCTCATTTCTTTGAGAGGTAAGGGGATAGAAATAGTCTTTGGGAACTCCAATTTCAGTAGGGATTAAAAATACTTCCTTTCTTTTCAGAGGCTTCTTGCTAGCTTTAAGAAGTCTGGTCACATCTGTAGGAGTTGTAACAAATGGCAGTTTGTGTCCTGTCAGTGGAATAAAAAAGTTCTAATGTGTTATCTACAGCAGAATTCCGAATACTATTTGGAGGGGAAGTCAGTCTTGGCAATGTTTTGTCTATTCTTGGCAGCCTGATCAAAACCTATAGAAACTTTTTTTTTTTTAACAGAAGCCCCAAGACTTCAATTTTATGCTAAATCAGTAATGAAAGTATGACACAGGATGCAGGTATGGATTTAAAAGTGCACTTTTCAGTTCTGTTGCAAATGGTTATCAGGAGGATGGTCTCACCCTTGGGATAGGAAGGCAACCTCCAGTTTTTGTTTAACCTGTGACTTTGAGATCACTTTTAGAAGCCACCAGCTGTAATGCATAATGCCGTTACAAGAACTGCCACCAGTATGGGTGGTGAGGAGAGAGGGAAGGAGCTGTAGCAGAAGGAATGAAGTTGAACAAAATATTCCAAAATATGAAATGGTGCTATGTTTTGAATTTGCAGTCCTAATCTGCTACATCAGCTTTTCTTATCTTTCCTCTTAAAACTTCCTGGGTCTCTGGTGGTGGCTGTACTGTTCTGTTTTCCTTCCCTCTCTTGGTTAAAAATAAGACATGATTTTGGCGAGAGAGTGCTCCCACCTATCTGGGACTTCCCAGCGTCATCTACAATGTACTAACACTTGTCCACCAATGTCAAATCAACTAATGAAAAATTGAATGATTTGCCTGTTTCTTTGTTGTCTTTCTGAAGAGCCCGCAACAAAGCCTATCCTTGAGTCTAGCCAAACTCTCTGAAGCTGTAGTAAATAGCTGAAGGTTTCCATACAAATGTGCAATGAAAAATGAAAGTATTTTCATATTTTATTAGACTCCAAATGAGTGGTGCTGCTGCATTTTAGCACCCAGCTCCTTAAAGTATCCTGCATATTTAAAACACAGCATGCTTGAATTGTTGTATTGTGCTTAATTAAAAACTAGCTTTAGTCATTCTGCTTGTAGGTATCCAGCATCTCCTTTGCTTGTGGGTAATTCATACTTCTACCCTTCTTCTACCTTTCTTTCCCTTCCCTACCTCACCCTCTCCTACAAAGAAACGTACATCAGACAGTCTTCTGGGGCTGACATAGACAGGATTATGATTTAACAAGTTACATTTGTTGGGGGGTTGTTTTGGGGGGTTTTTTTGGTTTGGGTTTTTTTTTTTTTGAGGATAGGATAGAAATACAGGAAAATCTTTAGAACAGAGGGAGATTAAATAAAATCCACCCTCTGAGTGATGGAGGAGTGAAAGAGAGAGACAGAAATGCATTTAAGTATTATTAATGCCTATTTTAAAAAGGAAGTGGGCTGGAAAATAGAGCTACAAATGTCAGTTCTTTAGAGTGAAATACCAGTGCCTGAAAGAATTAGAAACACACCCATTAAAAAGGCAAAACTCAGATGTGGTAACTCTGTCTTCAAACAGCCCAGAAAGGAATCACAGTAAAAGCATCCAAGGTGACTTACTGTGACCCCTCAACACTGTCTTGGAAGCTAATAGTACTAAATGGATTCTTCTAAACATCCTTCTGCGTGAGGAGCAGCTAAGAGGGAGCATCCAGTGGATGTAGTTGCTGGTCACTGCAGAACTGCTGCCATGAGTAAGTGCCATGAAGTGTGTTAATGAATCAATACTGCTGGTGAGCTCTCATAAGATGAGTAATTGGGCACAGAGTGGTTACAGCAGAGTTGGCAGTTGAATAGTGTTAATCACAGTGATGACTTTAATAGCATTTAATAGACACTTATCTGAATTCAAAGTCAGATGAGATACTGCTCATTTTAAAAGCATTTCCAGTGCTATTAGCTTCCTGTCATGAAAAAGCACTAAAATATCCATTTTTTTGTTGGATGTTGGGAAAAGTGCTTCTCTTGCTTTCTGAATTTTGGAGATAAGTTGGCTGTCTGCGCTGGAACACCCATAGCAGTTGTTTGAGCTTAAAGCTTCCCTCCCAAGTAATGCTTTAAAAAGTAACAGGTGCTTCCAAAGCAAGTGGCTGAGTAACACGGGTGTTTCTGAATGGCATTGACAAAAGGTAACTGGCAAATACCCTCGATCTGTAAAAACACAGGCAGTTAGCTGGACTGCTTAAAGTCTCAATTAAGATTGCAGACCTACTCTTTGTGTAAGTGAGACCCTGTTGGTTAAATTACTAGTGTTCTTGTGGATGCAGGTACTTAATGCACAGCACCAGACATGGTCTATTTCTATTCTTACAGTACTGAAGTACCAAGCAAATGCTTTAGGGAGAAGGTGGGGGGGATGTTAGCCACAACAGAGCAGATTGCAGATGATTCATATACAATTTAGCTCTAGTTAAGCCTGATTTAAATTTCCCTGCTTAGTTCTATTACTGTCCTTTTACAATTGGGCCTGTGCCACCACACAAAATCTTAGTCAGAAGTAATGCCCCCCCCCCTTTTTTTTTTTTTTGCCCCTTTTTGAGGAGCAAACAACTCCTGATGGACAAAATGTCATTTAGGAAGGGTTGGAGAGGGAGAAAAACGAGCTTTCAGATGAGCGCAAAATTTCCCAATCTATGCTAAGTTATGTGTTCTTGCTAAACATGTGTTTACAGCAGGTCTGATTGCGTTTGAGCAGTTGTGCTGGAAAGCAATGGGTTTCCTGCCAAGCTAGGCATCACCTTTAAAACTGGCAGCTCCAGATCCTAGAGGTTAGTCCTCCTTGCTTTCCTAAGTCAAGCCACTAAACCAGCTAGCCCTGGTAAGTATTTGGTTTGCAGTGTTGACAGCTCTAAGAGCTAAGCCAGCCACTTTGTGCATATGTTTTCGTTAGTTTTAATGTATTTGTTGGATTTCACTGGATCTAAAGTGATTTCTGGTGATAGCAATAATGTCATCTGAAAAGCAGTCAAATGAAGACATGAGGAAGTGACTGGACCTGAACATATGTATCTGTCATAGCGACTTCTTAAAATACTACCTTATTGTGATAACCTTATCTCTGAATAGAACAGGAAACCAAAATCTTACAGAGAATCATTTAAACCTTTAGTTTGGTGTGAGCCATCAGAGCCTGGACGCTCACAAGCCTTCCCCACAAGCTGTTCAGTGTTGCCAGTTGAATGGATTTTCCAAGCCCTGCACGCTGCTGCTGGTGCACACAGAAATAAACAAAAGACAGCTGTGTTGGCAGCAGAGAAACCTTAGCAAGACGCTGCCTTTGTCAACCAGAAGAGGACAGAATCGATAGGAAATGTTTTCAAGCGTCTTGGAATGCAAACAATGGAATACAAAAAAAAAACAACCTAGAAGAGTTGGCAGCACACTGTCAGTTGAAAACCACTGTTTAAAGGAAATGAATTTGGCTGCTTTGTAATCTCTGCTTTATTTTGTTAACAAACTCCTCTCAGTCAGGGTTTCATGTCTTGTTCTTGATATGTGCTTTTTAGTCTGAAGAGAGAAGATATATTTAACCTTCTAAGGAGCTGAATGTATCTGGGCTTTGTGACTAGTTAAATTATGATTATTGAATTTTCTCTCAACTATTAAGCCTGATTATTCATTAGGAGATATTAATAGAGTGAGTACTGAAATTACTAACGAGGAAATGGTTCTGGATTTCCATGCACAAGAAGTTTATCAGTCTTTCCTGATCTACCAGATCAATTCTTGAAGTTTATTGTCATTTATGCGGCAATATCTGAGGCTTATGGAAGGTTTGTCTCTTTGGCAACTGGAGCAGAAGGTGTGACCATCCGTTCCTGCACAGGGTATTTATCCTTTTATCTAGGGGGTGATGGTTCCTTTTTGGATGTCTAAGGGCAAAGAGATAATGGCTAGAATACTAGAGAGAATATGGGCACCTTCTCAGGGCAATTAAATACTACGACTTCCTCTTTTTCCATATTGCCCTTTCTAACTTAGTTAAAAGGCAATCTGCTTAATGCTGGATGATTAATGCTGCTTTCTTTAATTTTATTTTTTTCCTTTCAGTGTGTTTAATTATAAGGTGTTTTTTGGGGGGTTAAAACCTTATACTGGAAAAAAAAAAGGCCAGTATAGTTTTAGCTTTAAGTACTTTTAATTACTTTGATTACTTTTAACTTCCTCATCTAAAAGTCACTCCTGCTCTGTCTCCTCTGTATTCTGTTCCCAGTTTTCTTCTTTTATGTCCTTTTACACTGCCAGTCCCCCTCCCCAAAATGCTGCTTCTTAGACTGTAAACTCCATTGGCTGTTAAGTCAGTTTATTTGCCGCTTCATAATTTTCATTTCATCTGTGTTCATAGTGAATGTGGTCCGATCTTTGGAGGCTGCAACACCGAGTGTAGGAAGTACCGTGTCAGCTAGGATGATAAGCGACTAGAACAACTGTTATGTCTTTGGCATTGACCAGTATTGAATGTGTAAGAAGAAAATGCTGTTGTTTGCATGTTATTCCATGGGAATACTTGAGCTTATTTCAAGTAGCTCTCATCCTGAACACAGGACTTAAAAAATTTTCTTGTCTCTGTATTTCCTTGTTCCTGCAGATTGTGTTTTCAAACATTTGCACTGTTTAGAGTAGGGAAAAAAAGCCTTCTGACTTTCTTCACCTCTTCAGTTCTCTCCTTCTTGCCCTAGTTGGCAGAGCATGCAGGATGGTAACTGCAGTGTACCATGTGGCTAATCAGCCTCTCAGTCAGTGTAATTCTTCAGTGTCTGCTCTGTACGATAACTTCAATCTTGTGCTTATTTAGTGGTAAGTTAGACTTCTGTAACTACTTCTGCTGACTTAATGTGTTCTTATCAGTATTAAAATAGTACAAGAACAGAACTGTTGCTTTAGGCACATTTCTTGCCACTGTGTTGGCTAAAGAACCTTGAATGAAAGTAAGAGGGCCAGTGACTTTGAAATAGAAGCTGTTAGCCAAGTGTTGTAGAATTGTAGTCCTTATTTATTTTGTATGCTAATCTGCACTTGTGACCCTGAGCAGAAAAGCTGCAGTACAGCAGGTTTTATAAACTGTGGCTTAACCAGTTACCTAGTATCTTAAAACTTAAGCTGTCTGGTTTTGTGCACAGGTCAGAAACCTGTTGTCATCGATCATTAAATGCTATGCATATTGTACATTCATTTACATGGATTGTTCTAACAGTGCTTGTGTGTATTAAGCTACATTACCGTATTTTTTATATATATGTATGTATTGCATGAGGTTTAATTGTTGGGGGTTTTTTGTATTGTCACTTTTGTATTCACACAGTGCCTCATGTATCTATTTGCATATTGCAAGAAGTTGTTTCAAAGCAGTGATTGGAACACGTGGGGAGAAAAACTCTCCACTGTAGGATCTGGTGTTTCTGAAGTATTTAATAAAGTATAGTGACTTGAAGCATTGTTTGTTTCTTTTCTTAAATGTATTTTTCATTCTAATACTTCACATAGCTGGATCTGTAATGTTGCACATTTTTGAATGGTTACCCTGTCACCAGATCTTATTTTCTTCCATAGTGCCTTCCTGGGAAAAGAGACCAGTGCAAGCAGTAGAAGGAAACAGTCCTTGGAATCAGAGAGCATGGTTACTTGAAATTATAATGTCACTAAAAACATTGTAGAAATGGCCTGTGTACCTCTTAAGGTGTTGATTTGATCTAAGTTTTCTTTCATTTTTTTTACCAGCTAACAGCAGCAATAATGCAGGTTAAGTTTTGTGTACAGTAATATGGGATGATCTGAAGGACACTGTTGCAGCAGAGATTTATGACCACTTGTTGTTTAATTGCATACTTGTGAGAGAAATGGTCTTTTAACAGCTGAAGTGGAAGGATGGATGGTGAATTCTTGGAGTACATTAAGGTTAATTTACTACATAGAGGAAGTTTTCAGAGGGATGGTAACTTTAAAAATATGGCTTGGGAGCTAAGCCAATCTGTGTGATTGTTTCTGAAGCGCTGGATGTACGGAGGTGTAAGGAGAGCAGGACAGAGTTGAGACACACAACAAAAAGCAAGCTTTAACCGTCTTGGGACCTGGGAGATGCTGTCTTTTAGGCAGTTTGTCTAAATGCTGTTGTATTTATCCTAGTGAAGAAAAATAAAAATCTAGCAAGAGCCAAAGATAATGCATCAGAGGGAAGCAGAGAAGATATTTCTTGAAATGCAGAAATAAGGAAAACAGTAAGCATCAGGTAGGTTCTGCTGGAGACTGTGTGGGAATACTTGAACCTACTTCAAATCAAACTTCAAATCTCTTGAAAATATCTTCCATTTCATGGTTCTAAATGTTTTGTTGGTTGATTTGTTTGGGGTTTTTTTAACTGTAAGAATTCCAGGGATGAAAATTCACTTGTCATAATCTATAGAGAAGTAGCAAATTCTCAGAAAAGTGTAGGTTGGGATTTGTTTGCCGAGGTTTAGCAGCAGTTTCCTAGCCTGTGATTAACTTAGCTCACCAGGGAGCATAAGCAACAGCTAAGTGCTGCTGTTCTTTCATCATTATGTAAAGCAACTGTGGGAATCCATCATCCAGGTAACTCCACAATCCAAAGGCACTGCAGCTACTCCTTGTTGACAACAACACAGAGCTGAACAAAATCACTCCAGTGGCATGTAGGCATCTTTGGTACTTCCTAGCGAAGGGTGCTGTCTTCCTATAAATCACAGCCCATTCCAGCTGCAGTTGAGCACTGGACATTGCTATTGCTTCTCCTTGCTGGTGCCCAATATTGGCTTTACTGTCTTCTTTTGACTAGTAGGAGATGAAATCTCAGTGGTGCTGATTCTCTTTTGGCTGCGCTGTTGTATTCGTGAATGTTTTCTTTCTCATCTAGCAGATCTTCAGTAGGCCATGTGTTCAACATGGGGCTCACAGCCAACCTTCTGCACTGTGGTATCAGTCATCTGCAGTCTCTGTTGCTGGTGGGTTTGGGCAAGAAGCAATCAACAAGCCTATGGAAATGAATGTAAAACTTTGATTTAAAGCTACATTTAGCTGAGATAGATGCCATGGGTGGAGTTCATGACACAGAAGCATTATCCACCTAAATTGTTTGAGCAAGGAATGACAAATCAAGTCCTGTTTAACCACCCCTATTTGGTGGATGTGCTGTAAAATCTGCACCATTTGTTTCCTTCAGTGTAGAAAGTAATGAACTAACAGTGATGATGAAGCAGATGTTTCTATTTCAGCCTGAGTTAGTGACTGTTGCAACACAAATTGAGGCTTTTTAAGTTCTTGTAGAGCTACTCAGTTTACCTTGGCTTGTATTTGCTGGTTTCATCCAGGTTCTCTAGAAAACTTTACTGGGGAAATTAATTCTTCATGGCGTACCAGATCAATCTGGAAATGCCTGTCCTCTATGCCTGGGAAATGGAGTGGGCAAAAGTGCTTCTTCAGAGACTAAGGAGACCTTTAAGAAATATGGGCTCCCCTTTAGTAATGCAGACTTCATGTCTCTGCTGTTCTGGCAAGGGCCAGACAAAACATTTTCTGCATCTAGATCAAGTTTGCCATTCAAGTAGCACTAATGTAGATTACAGGCTTTCATGTTACTGCCTCTGTTTTATTGATTTCTTTTTTAAGAAAGCAAGCATAACCTTGAACATGTCGTGCAGAAAGTTGCTTGTAAATTATGTGTAGAGACTGTAATGGGTGTTTACCTTTTTCACCAAACTGATAACGCAGTTTTGCATCTCTATCTGCAGATGTCTTGCAGTCAACGTCCCTTTTATATATATATATATATAAAGATTTGTTTTCTTCAAAGTGTTCAGCTGTTCTTTTCTGTTTTGGGTATCTAACAAAATCTGTTACCTGTTGCACTACAGCTAATCCTTAATATCTTGTTAGATGGGTTTTGATACTTGCAGGGTGGTGGGGTTTTTGTGTTTGGTTTTGGGTTAGAATGTTTTGAAGTTTGGGTTTGCCACATTCTCATGTTGAGCTGTTTGGAAAGAATCTGAAGTTCTCATTAGAATGAGAAAATGTTTAAATGTATTAATGGTGCAGCAGTTATCTAGCTTTCAAATAGAAATAGCTCTTGGAAAGAAATACTTTGAACATGCCTTGACAAACATAAACCTGCTTATTTTACACAAGAGTTCACCATATGCTTGAGGCATATAGTAAGGTAAAACCAAGTCTTTTGCATAGCCTAAAAGAAAAAATTCTAGCTATGTTGTGGTGGGTCAGGCCAGCTGCAGTACTTCAGTCTGCAGTTTGGGATTGGGCTATTTTCCCTGTAAAACACTGCACAAATGATAGACAAGAGACTTATTTCCCACATTCACGTTCCAGGCTGTAGAGGAAGCACTTCCAGGAAAGCGCATGGGACCTCCTCCTACCCAGCCTGATTTTTCTGCCTGGACCTTCATGTTCTGAGCCTTTTCATGAGAGGAACCTGCTCCTACCCCAAGGTAAGGCAGGAGGGAAAAGGAGCGTGAGCATTTCTCCAGGGCTTTGTGTTTCTACCCCTAGAGGGCACCCTCTTGCCTTTGGCCGGAGCAAACCAAAATGCAAGAGGGGAAATAGGCGAGGTCCCTGCGCCCGCAGACGGATCGAAGATGTGCCATCCCCGCAACATTTTCAGCTTCCAGGTAGGCACTGAAAGCTGAGTGCGAAAAGCCTGTTGGCATGATAACGCCTCCTTCTTCCCCTGTATCTTTTAAGAAGTTGCAGTGTTTGTGGCACTAATTCTGTTATCTGCTCCTTACTGGCTGAAATTCAGGCAGTCAGTTCAGGATGGAGTACAGCTATCCAATACCACATCTCTGGTAACAGCCAAGAGTATTCTGGGGAGAGTGAAAGAAGCCTTAAATAGGAGACAGGAAAGAAGTAGTTAATGTAAAAAGTGGTACTAAACAAGTATAGGTTAGAATAATATTCCTTTCTGTATCTCATAATTGAAATTAAACAAATTTGAAGCCTTGGTTTTGTTTATTTAAGACAGAAAAGCTCTTTCTCTGTGTGTATATGAGGCTATGAGAGAGACCTCTCTCCTAATCTACAGCCCAGTTCCTTTACAAAACCAAGTTCTGGTGTCAGCCTGGGGAAAGGACAACATTTTTAACAGTGGACCAGAAGACACTTCAGGCTTTCTGTATAATTAATGATGTCATTTAAAATCTTGTCCAAAGTCTATGCTTGAAGAAGTTCTAAGTTATAATTAAGCCAAGCTGCTAATGATGGATCTAATTGTTGGGTTCCAGACAGGTGCAGGTAAGCCAGATTTGGGCCACTGCCATCAGGTATTTCACCAATTGCTTTCTATTGATGCAGCTAATTCCGCACAACTGTGCCAGGAGCTGGAATGACCGGCATGCGGTGAAGCATGGATGCATGTCCAGAGTTTTCCCTGTAACTGGCTGAATGTCACTGGTTTTTAAAGGTACTGTGTCTTTAGTGTTGGCTCTCAAAAGATTCCCTAAAGCAGAGCTGCTTCAGCACTGCTCCAGTAGACACCCTGCCACTGAGGGGCTCAAGATGGGAAAATGAATTAGATGCTGAAGTGGCTCTGTCCATTCCCCCTTTCTGTCCTGTTGTGTCTCCTGAAGCTTCATGTCTTTCTGAAGAAACAAAACTTTGCACCTGAGACAACGCTCAAGTTCAGCAGTGTAGGCAGGCTGCATTGCTACAATGGTGAATCTGCTTTTAAAGACAAAAAGGAATCTTCACTCTGACCACCCTTCAATGGATTTTAATCTCCTCAAAACATTAGAATTATTAAATCATAGACGGAGCTTCCTCTTACTACAGATCTAAAGCTGATTGCTTCTACTGGTGATTGATGAGGATACTGAAGTAAACATCGATCCCTGGATATTCAGCATTAAGCTTACATTTAAAGTCTAAACACAGTGTTTGGAAGCTACTGGCTGAACTATTGAAGTAATGTACTGTTACACAGTGCAGTGTATACTAACTAGAAAATTGAGGAAAGCATTTCAGGTGATTGGTTTTAGACTGACATTAAACTCTTTGATAAATAGTTTAATCTAATTTCTCCCCCATTATGTTATCTCTCCTGGAAATGTTTTTAAGGCTGGTTTTTTGCCTTAATTTTAGCATCTCAATTTGTGTCTTGGTTCTGTCTGCTTTCTAAGGTAAAGAAATTATGGATCTGTATTCCCAATCTTAAGTCTCCTTGTAACTGGTGGCCTTTTCTATTCCTTTGGCAGTGCTAGCAAGAGATGGGGGGGTGGCTGTTTTCTGCAGGATGAAAGAGGCAGGGAGGGGATCCAAGCAGTTCAGTATTCTTTACTTTGAAGTAGTTTAAGGAAAGGTTAATAATAAATCCTAGCACAAATACTAATGAAAACCATTCATTTCTTCCCCCTACTAACAATTGCCTTTTGTCATGGGAAGAGACATTGCAAAGGCCTGCCCCTACCATTAGAAAACTGTCTTCTAACATTTTCTTGTTAATGAAATTTGAAGTCAATGAAGTCAATTCCCAAACAGCAATTGGCCAAACCAGGATGTGCATTAGCAGGCTAATGGCAAGCATCCTGCATTGCTGAGGGCCTTGGGTCTCATGGCAGCCCTCTAGAAGCTGGCTGCATTGCTTGGAGCACTTAACACTGGCTCTGCTAAAGCACTTCTTGTGCTCCCATTGCCTCCTTTGGGAGGCGATTCCATTCACTAATAGATCTCGCTGTCAAGAAGTCTTTCCTGTCCTTCAGTCTTCCTGATCTCAGTTCCAATATATATATAACTGTAACTTCTTTGACTGCGCTTTAGCAAAAACTTTAAAAAGGAAGGCAAAAAATCATCACACTTGTATTTAAAAAAAAAAGTAACCTAATCTGGTTTTCAGTGTTCCTGCAGCACTTGGGGTGATAGTTAAATGTTGCTGCGCACATTTTGGGCGCTTGCAGCAGGATCTGGAAGTTGGCTAGCACAAATCCACTCATAAATAAAACTATGCGACTTTGAATCTGTCAGTGACCGATGTGTGTGCCTGTGACATGCACAAAAGCTGGCAGCTAATGAAAGCCGAGCTGAGCTGCTCGGGGCTCAAGGGAAGTTTGTGAAGTTACACAATGCGCTAGTTGAGATGTCACAGGGAAGCCAAGGGCTGGGGGTGTGGGGGGAAGACCACCGGGGCTGCGTTCTGCAAGGAAACTGGTGTCTGTGCAACAGCAGCCCGCAAAGCTCCCTGGCTTGGGCAGCCAGGGCTGCTCGCAGCCATCGCCGGCCGTGGAGGGAGGCTGGTGCGCAGGAAGTAGCGGTGAGAGGTTTTCACAAGGACCTGTTGTTTGGTTGCTCAGATTATATCAGTGTTCTGGCTATTGAGAGGGATTTGGCCTTTGGGTTTTGCTTTCAGCTTTATTTATTTTTGCCTGTTCTCAATTCTCTTTGTGAATACCAATATTCTGAGTCACCCAGAACGATTTCTGCCTTCATTAAAGATTCCTTCCAGCTCCCCTTCAACTGCCTGTAGGCTGTTGCCTGCCCCTGCCTCCCCCTATGCTCTTTGCCGCACATATTTAGCTCTTAGTGTTCCATCACTCGTCAACTCCTGCTGCTCTGGCACTTGAATACCTTCAACCATATTAAAACATATTATACCTTGGGTTCTTTGTGCAACTTGTGTTTTTCACCTGACCTCTTCTGTCCCTGCTACTTCTGAAACATGTTTTCAGGCATTTGAGATACAGGATGAGGCCACAGTTTATCCTACTCCTACAGCAGCTCTGCTTAGAGCTGATTGAGTGAAATGGTTAAACCAGGAAACTGGGCATCCATACCCTTTAGTCTATTTCTGTTACACTGGGTCCTTCTATGTCACTCTGGCTAAATCCATTTACCTATTTGTGTCTTTGCTTCCTTCATATACATTGGTGTTTAAATTGGCTGTGGTATCTACACCAAACAGACGGGACTATGTTTCTAGAAAACCAAAATTAAAAGATGCAATATAAGCCAGAAGTAATTGTATAGTTCTTTAGTGGGTATTCCTACATGAATTGCTGAGCTCTGTGGTGCTCTAAAGCTTGTGCATAAGAAATTCTACAATCAATAAAGAAAATAACCTGGAAAGGAGGATGGGTCTCTTATTACAGCACTGTCGATACTGTAGATGTCTTAATGCTAGTTAATGACAGTCCCTAATGGTATTCAAGCAATGTACATTTGCTTTAGCTTTTTTCAAAGTCCAGATGAGCTGCTCAGAGCTCTCTTAATGATGCGAATTATTTAACGCTCATTTGTATGCAGTATGCTCCTGCTTTGAAAGTACTTCACAGAATTCAAGCCAAATTCAGCCCTGCAGCTCCACTGAAGACAGTGTTTGTCTCTGCATCTGCTGGTCGCTTTTCTTCTTGGTTTTCCTTGAAGAGTTAACTTCTTGTTATGCTGGGTTTATTTTTTTAAGGTAATATCTGCTAAGTGTTTTTAGTCACCCTTCTCTCCTCCCAAAAAAAGTGGCTGTAAGTACAAATGTGTTCTGTTGATTCTCACATCTCCCTCTCAATCGCTGCGAAAGGAGGACAGGCTAAGCAGAATATAGGGGTTTTGTGTTCTTTTCTTTCCTCTACTTTGCACCTCCTAAGCACAGTTTCGGTGATAACTGGCACTCTTCCTGAAAATCATCCTGCAAAGAATCTCTGCCATCTGATGTATGCAAGATACCGAGTTCTGCTCTGTGGCCCATTTCTGGTCTAACACAACATGAACTGACGGAGGCCCAAATCACATATGGTTCTGCAGGTTAGTGATGCTCAATAAAGCCATGTCAGGATGCACTTTCTTATGGCTAAAAGCAATATGGCATAGGAGCTTGACCTGGTATTTTGAACTAAAATAGCTGCTGAAAGGTGGAATTGACATTCTCAGTTCAGGCATATACTCAATTTCTTTTTAGTGTTGGACTTCACAACTGCAATGTCCTTTAATGCAATTTTTAATGCGTCCCAACTATATGTTTTACAGACACAGTGAAAGAAAATAAAAAATCATCTGCAATCATCATTTTCTCCCCCTGGGTACCGGGTAGGGTCATGATTTTCAGCTTACAGCACAGAGCCACAACCATCTACTGCCTGCACAGAGTAAGTGGGAGTAATGGAAAAGCATCCTTTCTGGATGTGCATGTCACTAGAATGGGCAGAGATGCTTCTTGTCAGCTGTTAGATATTTGCTGGCAGCACAGGGATGAGTGGTGAGATGTGGGAATAATGGGTTCATTTCCAAGCTTCACAGCGGATGAATCTGGGTGCCCTGTTGTCCTATTTTATACTGCTACAGAATGTGACGGCTTCCCCTCTCCCTTTCCTGCAGGACTGTCCTCCAGCTCCTGCCTGTGTTCATCCTGATGTTCTCTACAGCTGGCTTCTTCCCCCCTCAGCTCCTCCCTTCCCACTGCTCGCCCATCCCTTTTGGCCTGCGTAGATCTTCCCTCTCTCCTGCTGGGGATGGATGTAATCCCCGGAGGAATGTGGCCCGCAGGCTCCTGCAGGACCTGGGCATGTGACTCTGGAGAGCCTCCGATGGTGAATGCAGAGCAGGAAAAAGCAACCTCCTGTCACCGGCAGCACAGGGAGGGAAGAGCTGGATGTCTATGGGCTGTTCACTGTGCCGGACTGTTCAGCCAGCTTTATCAGACGAAAAATAGAGGCTAGACTTTTCGGCTGCATGTGCTATTTCCCTATTCATTGTGTCTGGGTGATGTATTCTCTGCCTGTGGTTTTAATGAATATCTTTCATAGCTACTTTCTGCTCCAGTCCCCCTTGGGATAGTTCTTTCCAGCTCAGCTGCATCCGTGTGCTGAAGATGTTAAGTCTGAGTGTGTGGAACAGAGGAAAGAGGAGAGAGAACTTCATGTAGAGCTTCTCAGAAAGCTTTAAGCATATCTCTGAGAAGATGCTGTATATTACACAGCCTCACCTGCAGTTTAAGTTGCACAAAGCTCTCTCAATCACATTAACCCTTTTTTCCTTTCCTTTTTGTATTTGTATGTCCACAGAGCATTCAGAAGTGTTTGTAGAGAATCCCAAGCTGCTTCTAGGGCCCAAACTTGTGTTGGTTTTTAACACGGTTTTGCATGTAGGAGGTCACTGTGTTTTGGAGAGTACGCTGGAAATTCCAACAGGGGTAAAAATCGCAGTTCTGTTTGGAAACTGAGCTTTGTCCTATGTAGTAAGCACCCATCTTAACCCTGCTGGAGCAGAGCAAACCCTCTTCTCTAGCAGAACCTGGAGTTGTTAATTAGCGTCTTGCTGAAAACGAAGTCTCTGCCATCTGTTCCGCCGCCTCACTACGAATGCCAGGCTCATTATGGGGATTATGTAATTAAAAAAAGAAAATATATTTTGGTAGGGTGCTGCACAGGCATCTGCGCTGTTCTCCTCCTGTTCCATTTACTGTCCCCTGCCCCCAGCCCATCAGCAAAGGAAAAGGCGACAGTTGTTTGACTCCTCCATAGCTCTACCCTGGTGCTGCAGCGCTGGCTGCCAAGCTGCTGTGTTTGGTGGGAGCAGCTGCTTCAGCCCTGCTGCGTTTGAGCCGCGAGTCCTTTGGAAACCCTGGCTATTGGGTTCATGAGAAATCCGTGGCAGGAAGATGCCCCTTAAACTGGAGCCGCTTTAAGTTCTTGTGAGGGGTTAACTGGAATCCCTCAGAAGAAAAGTGAAGAGAAAGAGGCCTGGTTACTTCATAAGCGATAGCATGACCTCTGAGATCAGCCGGGCTGCTCCTGTTACAAATATGGCCTCTGTCTACGTAAGGGTGGAAGAAGAGAGAAAGAGGAGGGGTAGCTTTCCTGTAAGTGGGTTAGAGCAATTACTGAGGTCTCTTACAGCAAATGAAGTTGTCAGTGTGAGTCACATTCCCTTTCTTCTCTCACTGCCAAGTTTTAGGCAGTAACCAGACAGAGGGAGAAAAAAAAAACCAACAGGGAAAAGCAACAATGGAGAAAAGTTGAACTGAAAGAACCCTTCATTCGGGGCATTGTTTGAAGTTTCAGTTCTGATCGCACATAGAGATAAAGGGTCTATAAATACCCTGTCTGCAAAACACCTTGTTCAACATCGCCCCTCAGCTGAACAAATAGGTTTGGGTCTCCAGATAACACATAATTACATATGTAAATACAAAATTCCTCAGTAAGTCCCTGCACCACACGGGATGAAGGCCTGATCGCTGGGAAGGACATGACTTGTTTCTGCCTTACTGAGAGATGCCCCTGGTCTCGGGAGAGCAAATGGCACATCCAGCTGTTAGTGCTGAGTTGCTGCGAGCTCCAAGGCCAGGCTGCAGTAAGCAAGGAGATGTTTATCTGCCTGACTAGACTGGATGAAAACATCTTCTGACACTTTCTGAAAGTATCTTAGCATTTCGTTCTGTTTAACAAATGGATGGAAGCTTTTCTACTCTGCCTCAGAGCTTTTAATGAAGCATTGTGATTCCCAGTGTGGTCAATTGTTTGACACTTTTATTATTGCTGGTATGCATAGCACTTTTTAATGTTTGACAGCTGGAGAAAGAAGCATTTTGTGCATTCAAACTTTCAGCACAAAGCTGCTGTTTTCCATTCTGCCTTTGTCTTTTATTCTTGCTGATGCAAATCGACGAAAGACAGAACTGATTAAATTACGTTTGTTTACTTCTTCCTTGATGATAATGAGACACAGCCTGCCTTTTATAAAGGACAGAAATAGAGGATGTGAATGTTTCTACAGTATTTCTAGAAAGTTTTTGTTGGTTTTTTTTCCTTGCAATATAAAGGCATTTATTTGTTTCTTATGTCTCAACGAATCAGATAATGCACGCTTCCTAATGTACGTGGAATAAGAACAGAGGAACGAACGACAGCGAGCAATGGGTTCCATTTGGCAAGCTTCTATCTTGTTGTTTTTATTAATTGAACAGTATAAATGATCAGACCACCTCACAAAACAAACACAGTGAGATACTTCTGTCCCTTGCAGTCAGACTGCCTCTGATCATTGCTACAGCTGTACAAAAATGTCCCTCCATTGCAGGCTTTAGGTTTACACACACGCAGTTGTTACTGGGTCCTGGCTTCAGCACACTGGCATGATAGTGGCAAGAAGCAAGCACTGAGAGGCCGGGCTGCAGAAATAGGATACCCGTGATTGTTTTGGTGAGTAATGCGCATGTCTTGTGGATTGGGTAATGCTTTTATTTTGAACGCTTGTCCTGAGAGAGGAGGGTTGCGTTTGTCTGCCTTGCTGTGCTGTGGCTGCAGGGAGAAGGACCCTGGATCAGGAGTGTGTTTCTAGAGGTCAACAGCTGCTTGAGTGGTAGGACAAGGTCACCAGGAGCGTGGAGAACTACAGCAGACAGATTTTGGAAGGGTAAATGGCAGGAACAGGAAAGGAAGAGGATGAGCACAAAGGAGATGGTGAGGAAGTCGCTATAAACCTGACTGGGTTTCCCCCATGTTTTTCAAGAAGAGAGAAAAGCACAGCAGAGGATGGCAAAGGCAAAAGAAGTGGCTGAAGGCTTCTCAGCAGTGCAGTCGAACCTCCCTGTTTAACTTGGGGAGTCATGGCAGCTGAGCCAAATCTAATGGATTGCTGGTATCGAAAGGACACTTCTGCTCCCAGCCCTGCTGCTTTCTTTGTACAGGTCAGATTCTTGTCTGGCCCTTTAATGAGCTCAAGCAGCTCAATAAACTGTAAGGAAACTAATGCAGTACAAAATAGAGCAGCCCAGGAAAGGAGGAGAGTTGGACACTGTGAGAATGGAGTCTGGAACTGCAGGGAGTGGGAGAAGTACAGGTGTTGGATTTGCTGCAGATCTGGGGTGTGCTGGGGGATGCTTCACTGCTATTCTAGGCTTAACTTCACACTCCACCTCCTAGGTGGTGCTGCCCTGAAAAGAGCATAGGCTGAGCACGGAGTGAGGATGACTGGATAGGTGAAGGGAGGTCATCCAGCAGCACCAGCACACACGGCACAGGACTGATCAGGACTCCAGGAGGATGTTGTCATGGGTAAGAGTAGTGGAAGAGGAACCAAGGAGGAAAGAGGACATGTTAAGAGCAACCACAAAACGTTGCAACAAGCACCGGAAAAATGCTTGAATAGAGGGCAATGGTCCCATCTTCCTAATCTAGCTCGTAAAGGGATTATTTTCATGTAGCCACGTAGCTGTCCCTGAAGGAGGAGTCCTGTTTATGTCCCTTACTTAGGTGTACATTTCTCCAAATTGCGATTTGATAAGAGGACAGCTGCTGCCGTTTTATTGTCTGTAACAAGCAGCAGCAAGAGCTGTTCAGAGTCCATGATGGAAATGTATCCATATATTGGCATCTATCCAGCTGCACTTCACAAAGGTAAATGGGACATAAGAGCAGTGCGCTGCTCCCTTTTAATCCATTTTCTATAGATGCAGGTACTTTGTCTCTCTGCGGGAAAGGCCAGCAGAGCTGCTGTGCTAATAAATGCTCATTTCTCACTGCAGCATATGCGCCTCCCAGACTTATAAATCCAGGCAACTTGTAGTTGAATAACAATTAAATACCCACATGTATTTCCATACCACGGTCTGGTGCACAAGGCAGAGGCCTAAGTGGCTGGACATCTGCTGTCTGCTCCCCCCACACATACTGTTTGGCAGAGCCTAATCACTTAATCTTACCCTATTGCCATTAATGGTACCTGTTAAATTGGATGCAGAGCATCACTCACTCTGCAGCTATTTTGCCATATCCTTCAAAAAGAGCAGTGTGCTCTTTCTCTTTTCCTCTTCAAAGCAGCCTTTTCTGCAATTGTAAAAAATGCTTTTTCTTGCTGCTGATCTTTCTCTCAGGATTTCCAGGCCAGGGATTCAGTTTGGCTCCGTTAACATCAGTGAGAAATGAGACATCATAGTGAAAAGTTATTTGAGATGCAGGAGGCTGATAGATCCTCACAACAACTTTGGGTCACTTGTACAAAACCCAGAGACTCCGTAATGCAGTAAGATAAATGTAGCTCTTGATTACAGTGGATGTACTGCACTCATAAAAGGCATCTCTTGTCATTAGGCCCTGCATATCTGGAGTAATAACCACCATATGTCAGGTAAGACAGCAGTAACGCCAGCCAGATAATTCTCCCATTGTTAAAACAAAATACTGAAAGCTACAAATGCCTTAATTATGAATTCAATCTGCTGGTGTAGTGCTG